>JAPYZB010003127.1:0-10801 GCA_030522745.1 Eupelmus kiefferi | reverse complement strand
GGTTGTGAGGAATGATAAGGAGCGGAGAGGTGTGGTTTATAAATTTTAGTTATTTTGTTTGTTTCAGACAGTTATGATACTACTATAGCGTACGTATCTATTGAGTAAATGTAATTTTCTAATGGTTTTCTTCAAAATTGTTTTTAATAGTTATAAAGTTTTATCGGACATGTAGGCCTCATGCTCTTCCATACGTTTTATGTGACAAAAATGTTTAATTTTATAAGTAATGTGTAGTTGAAAAAAGAAGACTTAATTTCACAGAAACAGTATAAATGGAACAAGATCAAAAGAAATCTTAATTTGCTGTATTCAAAGGTCATTTTTTAAAACTTTATTTTCATCTGACACATAGCCCTACAGTATCAGCTAGAAAAAAAAATCTGTTTTCGATCTACATACACGCGAAGTCATTCCACGCAACTCGTGTAAAAGTAGGTCGTCTTTCTGCAAATCATCATATCAGGGTAACTGAACCACCGGATGATCAATGCATGTGATAATACTATAACCATGACAATACTTTTTAAGAATGTTATTAAAAAAATAAAATAAAATGCCGTTACAAAGGATTGAAAAAAAATGTATCAATCGAATTAATGAAATTCTTTCAAAAAGTATGATTTTTACATTGAACATAATGCACACATTTCATTGATAATAAAAGAAAATTGCTTATTGATTAAAAATATATACAATTTATATTTGTCTATGAATCATATTACAATGATCTCTCAATAAATTATAATAATATTTAAAAAAAGAATTTCCATACTAAAGTTATCACACATTTTTAGTTATATTCATATACAACTTAATCACCACATCTCTAGATATGAAGAAATAAGAGAACAATAAGAGACTGAGCAAAAATAAAAATTCTCGCAATTTCAGGTCGCTCGTTTTTGCGATCGAGATTCCCGCTACCGGCAGGCTGTGCTGTTGCGTGATGTGCCTTGGGCCATTCCACTTCAGGATATTAATTCAGCGCTGGCCATACAAGGCATCAGCACCGGAAACGTCGAACGATTACGCCAATGCGTGCGCGTCGAGGTAATTAGCATGAAAATTTATACCTAATCATCGTCGCGCTTAAGGATTAACTCGTTCATTTCATCGCGTGCCGCGACACGCGCGCGTCTGCATTGTTACAAACGCCTGGAGATAATAAAGCTGGTATTCTTGCTTTCGCTTTTTGTTGTTTATATAAATAGCTTGTGCTACTTTTATTGTTATGCAATAATGTTGCGATTGTTTTGCAATTACTGGTCTGTTTTTTTTTTCATTTAAGTAATCTTGATTTTTTACTATAAAAATTGTAACGAAACACCTTCATACTATGCTTCAGACGAGTAATTGATCAAAAAGCAAAAGCTAAAATGCATACTTGTGATGTTGAAATAGTGATATTTGCATAGTTAAGTACATACATTCCGTCGCAACTTTTAATCACTTCGTCTACAATTTTTGGAAACCAGACTCATCCATCATCTGTAATCAAACATTTAACATGAAAACAAGAGAAAACCGGCAATCCCTAAATTCAAACTCCAACATCCTTTAAAATCTCTACACCTCTAAGCCCAAATCATGCAATAACCAAATTTCAACTCAGGTCCTCGAGCCGAACCAGTACGAGCAGCTGCTGCGCCAGGGCCTGGAGTTCTTCGGCGCTCGTTTCCAGGCGTTCCCCGAGCGCTGGTGGCGCAACAACAACAACAGCGGCAGCGGCGGCCCCGGACCCCAGAATCCGTTCAACGGCTGCAACCAGATCGTCGAGCTCGCGCCGGGCCAGCCGCTGCATCAGCAACACCAGCCGCAGCAGCAACAGCAGCATGGCCCTGACGACGTGCTGCAGTGCTACAGGTGCCAGGGCTTCTGGCACGTGGCCGCTAACTGTCGGCATCTGCCGCGCTGCGTACGTTGTGGGGAGCCCCACAGCGTGGAGTTTTGCGCGAGGCCCAGGAACAATCCGGTCTGCTGTCATTGCTCGGGGCCTCATCATGCTGGTGGGTAGAGCTTTTTCGGGTGTTATTGCGGGTTTTGGGTGTGAATGAAAGTATTAAGGGGTGAAGAATCTTTTTTAGGGGCTGTTGGGTAAAATGTTAGTGATGGGAATTTTTAGGGGATCACCTTAAAAAGAAGCTTATATGATGCATATATGACACATTTGGGATCTATATGTAGATCCACTTTTTATGATTCATTGTGGAAACTTTGTGGAATATGATGTCTTGCTGTGGGACTTAAATTTATAAAAAAAAAAAGAAAATATATTCAAAATCGAATTCGGGCCCATGTGAGATTTCAGGTGGATCATATGTAAGGCCTGTATGGAAGCTAAGGGATCTAAATGGGATCCACGTGGGTTCTACGAGTTTCCCTCGTAGATTCTAAATGGATCCAAACCAATTTTGCACTTCATACGACTTTTTATCAATTCATGTATACACCATGAAGAAAATGTGTGAGATGCTGGTATAGCCCGCAGCAAAATATGGATCCCACATGGCTCCCGCAAGGAACCATGTGGGTTCCAGGTCTGTTCCATATGAGTCTCATAAGGATTCTACAAGGGTTTTCTCAGTAGGACAAGAGCAATTAGTTCAGAGTCGATTTATTTATCGTTCTGATAATTAGAATTTCATTTCCTCTACACAATTATTCCATAAAAAAGATCAAGAGCGCATCGTTTTAAAAAAAATCATTAGAAACGGATGTTGACAAGATTTTCACTGCCGACCCAATAAAACCCGACCACCATAAGCACTTTCTAAAACTGCTATTTTTCTTCCTTTTCCAAGGATATCGCCAGTGTCCCGTGCGTCTCCAGCTGCTGAACGCGACACCGGTTAGCCTAACTCTGAGCGCCAACCGTCTGAGCTCCAGCACTCCAACTGGCCAGCTGCTCTTCCCCTACAGCAAGTCCAGCGGCGCTAACAACAGCAACAGCACCAGCAACAACGCCACTCCGGCTGCCCAGACTCAAAAGCCGAATCCGTGAAAATGGCCCAGAATCGGGCAAAATTATCAGCGTTTACAAGCACGAGATACGATTAATTTTCATTTTTTTTTTTATATTTACTCTTTTGTAATTTTTTTTACCTCAAGATTTACAGTCAAGATTGCGATGTACTGTGGCTTAACTATTCGAACCACGAGGATGAACTCCTTTTTTTATATACTATATATTATTACCCTACTCTTACGAAGAAAAACAGAAGATATGTAAAAGAAAATAAACATAAATCATAAAATTCCAATCTCTCCATAAATTTCTATTTAAACATCGCAGAACCCAAAAAAAAAGAACAATCTCATTAGTAAGCTCGCTTATCGCTTTTACCGTCGCCGAAAAATTAGCATATACCTGCACTTTTTGCAGCTCGCCCGTCCATTCGTCAAGGCAGCAGGCCGCGTGTAAGTAGTGTGTGGCCCGCATTATACCGGCTCGCGCGACAAACGTCCCACTTTCTTCGGGCCGAGCCATGGCTTTCCTTCTCTCTCCAAGCTCGCGCGCTGACAAAAGTAGGTTCCCCCGCTTCCTATGTGACTATGCGCTTCCCATCGCGTCCTAAGCTGGAGAAATTCGTCGCGATCGGAGCGTCTGCTCCTTTCTACTTTTTTTTTCTTTTCCTTCACGAGGTCGATCAGGTTTGTGTACTTATGGGAGTTTGTGGAAGAGCGCGGGACTGCATTACGGTTATATGTGGAATCGAGCGTATGTAGCTTTTTCAGCGCGGGTATTGCGATGCGGTGATCGATTCGCGATTTAAGGTTGGGTAATGCGTAATTGTTGCTCGTGGAGAAACTTTTTTTTGCGCAATTTATGGTTTTTTTTTAATGTGTTGGTGGTGGGTTGATTGGGAAATAAAGAAAGTTAGGTTTTAGAGTTGGTATTTTATTTATTAAAGATTTTGTTTTATTTTATCTAAATTTAATTTTTTCATGCACGCGTTTTTGACATAAAGAAGTTTTGAATGGTATAATTATTAAGTATACAAGAATTTAAAAGTAAAAGTTAGTTTTTCAGATTTAATAAATTAGGGATATGGACGTACATGATTCGTCAATTGAAGAATACAATTATTTAAAACCTGATGCGGTAATTTCGATATTGATATATGCAAATGAATATTTTTTTCATAAAAATTATTTTAAATCTAATAAAGTATTCTTATAGAAAATATATTTCTCCTAAACAAATTTCAATTTAGATAATTTTTTTTATAATTCGACAACACCTATATCCATATATAAATACGTATCGCCTGTATGTGAGTGAAAGAGGTATGTCTTTATAGATAAGAGACGTTGAATTGACATTATCTATTCAAAACTTATTCTTCTGTTAATGTTAACATCTCAAAAAGATAATATTTTTTGTGTAATAACGAATAGAATAAGAAATAATGTGCGATAGGAAGTCTACTACTAGGCATATAAGTTTGCGAATCAGTAAGAAATTGAATTTCTTCTAGAGCGCTGAAACTTTTTCGATATTTTGATAGCGATGTGGTCATATATGTTTTGACACGTGAGAAATTCGGTTACATGTTGCCTTCCTTAAAAATAGACGAGTTATTACGTCATACAAACTGTAAAATATGCAAAAATTATGGATCATTTACAAGCTCGTTAATCAAACTTTATTTTTATGACTACACAAACAGTTCAAAATCGGCGATTGTATTAGTGTTCTTTTCCATACGGTCGTTCTAAAATTATTACTCGCGATCTTTTGACCTTTCTAATCGAGCTTTGCAGACACATAAACTTTGTTTGACTAATTTTTCTCCCCTCCCCCAACGCCTACCTACAAACAGACGAAATTAGCTCTCACTCCCCGACCCCTTGACATTAATAAATAATCTCCCAAGAATTCCAGCCATTGATTTCTAATCGTAAACTTTTTCACCTCCTCCACCACCAAACCCCGTCAATCGTCGCCCATAAACTCCTCGTTAAAGTACAATACCCGCTTTACCGAAACACGTGCGCTCGCTCGAATTAGAAAGTCCTGCAGCGCAAAAAAAACCAGACCCGTCAAGCATCAATTAACCCATCTGCGTCCCACCTATATATCCTTCAACGAATCATAAAAAAAAAGAAACCACTCTCCAAAGTAGGCGAGCGACTCGCGATCAATCAAAAGCAACGACTCGCCATTGCACTCCAGTCCTTCTCTCAGCGATCTGCATAATGCAATTATGATAAAGCAGCCCGCGTAACCGGCCACTGCATCACGTGTGCAACGACGAAACCTCGGGCGCGCATCAGAGCGGGGAAAGGCTCGTGTTCGCACGAATACATACAGGCGAAGGCAGCTTGGAGAAAGAAAGGAGAGGCGCTGAGCGCGAGGTGGAAAAAGGAGCCGGCGCAGAGTTTAAAGTATACTCGCCGGCGGTCAGTCGGTGCCTGCGAGGCCTCGAGGACACGCGCGATTATGGTTTATCGCGCTACGTGAGAAGATTGCCGCGGGAAAATCGCGCACGTGCAAGGAGCTGCGTGTTTTTAAAGCTGGCAACGGCTTCGATTGGGATTGAGAGTGAAAGGAAAAGTTGGAGAAGTGATGTGAGTGCTTGTGGCTTTTTCTTTTTTACTGGAGAACGCTGGGGTTTCGTTGGTGAAGGTCTGGTTGGTTGTGGATTGTTTGGGCTAGTGGGTATTTGTTGGATGCGGGAGTTAATTGAGGATAAATTGTTGGCGTGATTTCTGTGCTGCTGGTTTGTTTGGCCTTGGATCCTTTGACTTGAGAAGGAAAGTGTAGTGTGGTGGCGGATTTCCCTGAGGATCGTTTGGGGGAATGTTTCCTTATGTGTTTTAAAATAAGAGAGCACGCTTGTAATTCGTGGGTCGTTTAATTTAAGAGAGAACTTCAGAATTTTTTTAATGAAACTTCTCGTTAAGGTAATTGCTTTAAAAATTTTTTCAATTGCAAAATGAGATTTGTAGCTCAAAATTATTCCAATTAACATTATTTTGTCATTCAAAAAGATTCTATTAAGAATTCTTAGTATGAACCTTGAAACCCAAGTTTTAAAAAAAATTCCAAAGAATATTAGCTTTTATTTTTCCACTTTTTGGACCGGTAGTAGCATATAAACTCTTAAAACATACAATCAAAATCCGTGACACGAACAATGCGCAGAGCGGTTCTCTTCACGCTTTATGATTTTACACGTAACAAAAAGACACAATGAATATTCGACAACATTAAACGTAAACGATTTTCAAGTCAATTAAGAAACACGCAATTTTTCAACAGCATAAACGTCCGTAATAGAAAGTGTACATCCGCCTAGACCAAGAGAGCCAGGACGACTCTATCCCGACAAAAGGAAGCGAGAGGTTGAAAAGTGAGATCGACATGATAATTAGACGATTTCACCCGTGACGATAAAAGCGCGGAGAAACAGCGGATTGCGCGCCCGAGAAATGGGAAAGCTCCTGATGCTGATGCTCGTCACAGGCAGAGAGGAAACGTGACGCTTTTCCAAGCCTATTTTCTAGACTCTGCGTGCGTCTGAAGTTACTAGGTAAGTCTGGGCAGTGGTCTGCTTTGTCCGGAGATTCTAGCGAGTAAGCGCGATAATTAGGCACGTACTGTGAGGTACCGTTATGCAGCTTCACGAAATTTTGTTGAAGTAACTGTGCTACACGTGGTGGGCGTGAAGTGCCTGATACGTATATATTTCTTGGTGATTGCGGCTTGCATCGGCGTGACACAGTTTACGCTGCGGTGGTAATTGTTTCTATGAATGCGTTTCAATGACGGATTGCTTTAAGATTCGAGGTAGAAATGGTTTTTAGATTATTTAAAAAAAAATCTTTTGGTTTTATTTTTGTAGTTTAAGCCTCTTTTTAAAATCTTAACAATGGTGCAAAAGTATTATCATAAATACAACCTTACGATAAAAGGACAAATAAAATTACTGCATATTGAATTATAACTAGTAAATTTAAAAATTTATTTTCTATGTCGGCTTCGTAATACTTAATCAGTAAGGCAGTGCAAAACACTAGTTATATTTCATTTCTTTATTAATTTATAAACAGTAAAATTATTATTTTATAGTCGTAGAATCTATTTGAATTTTTATATCATACATATAGATAAACGGAATTTAAGTCACGAAATTCTAATTCCTATCAATCACGTAATAAGGAAAGTCCTCCAATATCTCCTTACGAAATTTATTATCATTAATTTCATAAAACTCGAATTTTATTGCGACAAAAATAAAAAGTTTTGCACTAAATGCCTTTATTTACATAAAGATTTATGTCAATAAGTATCTATTTTGAAAGCACTAAATATAACAAAACCTATTAAACATAATTGTATAATAGCCGAGAAAATGTTTTTAAATTAGGTAACTAATTAGTAGTGACAAATATAACTTTTATATTCATACATTACTGTAATTACATACTTCTTTGATGCTTAACTGTATTTTTTAATTCAAATACTTATTCTTCAAAATCCAATCGCAAAATGAGAATATAGTAATTAAATATATCTCCAAAGTAGTAAAATAATAAAATAATAACAAAATTTCGTTAATTTCTGATATTTGATTAATTAATAAGTTTTAAAAAAATATTTTTTTCTTTTAAAATCTGAAGACCTGGATTTTTTTACTTTCTTATTTATAAATTATAAATTGCATAAATATAATAAATCCTTTTTCTAAGCAAATATTTGTTACTATTTTTGGATGAACTATCTGCAATAGTCACGCCAATTTAAAATATAACTCTAATTGCACTAAAATCTAGCTAACAAACGCAAATGATTGTTTGCAGATCATAAACAATATTTTTTTTAAAAAGTTTTTCAACACATTAGATTGTCGTTAATCAAAAATTATTACGCAAGTCGATGTTTACTTTGGAACCTAATGATATCCTTTATTATACTTACATGCAGACACTTCCTCATGAGTTCTTTTGGTAATAGATATTTAACTCCATCTAAATTCAAATTCCTTCTTATATTGAAACTGCGACATTCTATAGAATTTTAGACAATAAATTTTAACCTTAACATCATTTAATTTAGATTCAGACTAACTTAACATTAAATAATCCTTCTCCAAATAACAAAACTTTCTCTAAATAAATCACAATGTCCAAGCGAGCCTCAAACAATTAATTTTCCTTTCCACCTAAACCTAATCCAAACCAACATCCGCCTAACTTTACAAAATACCCCAAAAAAACACCCACCAAAAAACACCCGCACAAAAGAGCTCCAGCAACAACCAACCACCCATCCTATCCCTCTCCCCCCATTATCCCTCCTCGGGCTCATCAAAGATCGCTATAACACGCGCATCTCCTTCGTAAATGTCCGCAGCTCCGATCGGCAGCTCACCTCGCCAGTGCGCCTCGAGACACCGAGCACCTCTCACCTATATACATCTCAACGCTCAACGATGATCCTCATCACCGGCCTGATACTCCTCCAGGCCTGCGTCTATCCCAGCCTGCAGGAGCCGCTCTTCCCGATCCAGCAGCCGACGCAGCCGCCGCCCACGCAGATCGTTACCAGTGCATTTAAGGGATTACCGATGCTACCCGAGTTGAATGAGACAGCGGGCGAGACCAGATCGGTTTATTATCATGACCAGATTGTAGCAGTGCTGGATGTGCTGGAGGGAAAGAAATTGTTACGCTGCGAGCTTGTTGAAGCATAGTGAGTGTGATTGAGTTTGTTGACTTTCGATTGAGGGAAAGTTTTCTTTACTTTTTTTTAGATAGGCTCGAGCGGCTGCGCGATTTCTTTATTCAAGTGCGGGCTCGCGCCGCTTGGACGGCGCGTTTTGTTTTCACTTTTGTCGTATTTTTGTGTGGGTGGGGGAGGATGGGTTGGAAGTTTGATTGATGTTTCGGTTGATTTTTTATTGTTGTAAGATGTTTTTTTGGATGAGTATTTTTTTTTTGATTTTTTGAAGGATTTTCTTATTGTTAATCGCATTTTATTTTAAATGAAAATAAAAGACACTGAGTGAGTACATGAATTTTAAGAGGATTCAAATTAAAATCGTTAAAATCATCAAAATTGTAAAAACGGAATTATTAAGATTAATAAATCACTGAGAAATTGTCATTTGCCAACGATTCACTTCATGTAAATTTTTAATTAGTATTCAATACAGAGTACAGATGAATACTGAGAAGTTAGTTGTTATGCAGTCAAATATAATGGAAAGAAAAACTAAACAAAAGCGGGGTAGCCTACAGTGTAATTTATGGTTACTCTTCAACAAAGAAGACCAAGGCTGGAAAATAATTTTTCTTTTAAAATAAATAAAACAAGACCTTTTTAATGCGAGGGTACTTTTTAGTTGAATATTTATTTTGATATTATAAATTTACAAAACTATTTTTTTAAAAGTTTGTTAATTATTTTCTGGGTCTTTTACAATATTTTAACAAAAAAATTCAGATAGAAAATACTAAAAATATGCATAAACACTAGCGACGATATATTTTTCTATGCGTGGAAATTGAAATTTATCATACCACAATCAACGTTTATTTACCCGCATAAATGTATTAATATTAAAACATTTTTTTCTTATTTCAGTGAACCCAGCGAAGCAGATGAACTTTTGAAAAATTTATCTTCTATTACGACACCACATAGGACTTCGTTTAAGGACATAATAAAACTTATGGATAAATGCGATAAGTTGGATGAAAGTCCGGCACGAGCTCTGGCCGTATCTAGTGTAAACACTGAAAAAGCTAATGGAGGCAATCCTTTGCTCGCTGGAATCGTTCCAGGTAAGATTTCACGCAATGAATCGTAATTAAGTTTTAAATGTTTTCAACGCATAATACTAAAGCGTTTTTTCTCTTCAGGAACGAAGTGGTGCGGTACTGGTGATATAGCTAAAAGTTATCACGATTTAGGATCGAGAACGAGAATTGATAGGTAACGTAATAAGTGTGTTAAAAGTGTTTATCACGGAATAAATATAAGTATGCATCTTACTGCTTATTGTCATAAAGATAATTTTAATTGATTTCTTACTTGTAATAGCATACAATAAATAGAATAAGAATTTAATTTGCCTCAAAAAAGTTACTATAATATTTACATATTTACATATTTAATAACTTTTCTTCTTAATCTTCTACTGAAGTACGTCATAAACGAGATTAAAAAAAAAGAAAAAACTAGACAATTAAGCTCTTCCAAGTAAAATAATCATCAATATTCGTTTTTTACACATCATATTACTTTCTTAAAAAATCTACGTACAGATTCCATAAGTAATATAATTGACGTCAGAATAATAAATTAGTAGCAAAATTTAAATACAATTCATTAAACCTATGGCATATAAAATATTTTAAACGTCAAAGATTCCTGCTAATAACGTCACTTTAAAATCTTATAGATGCTGTCGAGCCCATGATCTGTGTCCGGTGAAAATTCGTGCATACAAATCTCGTTACAGTCTCGTCAACAATTCGTTCTTTAGCAAGTAAGTCATACAAACATATTAAAATACGATATAATATAACCGTTAGTAATAATCGCATATAATTGTATTGTAATGCATTTTTTACCTACAGATCTCATTGTACCTGCGACGAGATTTTCTATCACTGCCTAAAAAGCGTCAATCACGTATCGGCAAACATCATTGGTAATATATACTTTAACATTGCGCAACCACCGTGTATAGAAGACTCGCCGACGACTAGTGACGAAAACATAAAGAGATTTATTCCTGTAAAAAGAGGATTTTGATCAGCAAGAACAGATTCTTCTTACAAATTA
>JAPYZB010003126.1:0-12694 GCA_030522745.1 Eupelmus kiefferi | reverse complement strand
AACAATATTTCCTTCTGACGATAGACTTTAAACATTAAAAATTTTTAGTTGGTTGAATATATACCTTATTATAATATTAATTATGAAAGACACTGATGGGAAGGTCCTTCGTTACACGGGTGATCATTCAACTTAAGGAGTTTTCAGTGCGGCTTTTTCTAGAATGTTCTCAGGAGACAGAATTAAGTTAGATATTTTTTTCAAAAAATAGTTTAACCGTTCTGTCGACTACTATTCTCAGAGCAGATTGTCCAGGTCTATATTGTGGTTTTTCCTCCGCCCTAGCTTCGAACAAAAACTTTAAAGCTCTAATCTTACCGTAGAAGCGATTTTTAACTGTTAATTTCTTCAGTCAAATGCTTCTTAATAATAAAATATTACTTACCTACTAGAAAAAAAAATCCAAAGTTATTTATAGTTGTCAATAGATAAAGGAATACAGAGTTTAGTTGGTTAGGTAGGAACACTCCCATACAGAGGTAGTTGAATTGCTTGCTGATATACACTCTCGGTTGAAATGTAGGTTTAATAGTGGTACAATAAATTACTTAACTATCATACTGGAGAATTTCAGACTATAAAAAACATTTGTTCTATAAAATATAATGTGATTATATAAAACGTGAATTCCCAAATACACAATTTCGTGTTATCAGAATATGTTCATTACTATCTTGAGTTGAATTCACTATCAGTGTATTAAAAGGTTCTTGTTGACAAGACGGGGGCTACAAATATAGCTGCACCGTTAGACAGTCGCTCAATAATCAATATACTAGAATGTATTTCAAAATATGGAAATAAAATAATCAATTTTTATTAGCTATTTATTAAATTATTTTGCTTTTTTACTGAGGAAGCTTTGCGACAATGAATATATATATATATCATAAAGATATTTCGCCGTCGGTATATAAGAATTTTTTCACCTTTGAAACTAGCCGTTATTTTGAGGGGATTCACGTTATTTTTCCACTTTTTTACGTTATTTTTCGATATTTTTATGATATTTTTCTCGATTTGACCTTGTTTTCTTGATATTTTGCGATATTTTTGCTTGACTTATGAGTTATCATTCTTTATCTTCTAAATTAGCCGTTATTTTCAGGAGTTTTACGTTATTTTTTCATTTTTTTAGATTATTTTTCGTTATTTTTACGTTATTTACCTCGATTTGATGTCGTTTTCATGATACTTTGCGGTATCTGTCCCTAATTTATGAAATATCACTCTTTATCTCAAAAAATAACCTTTATTTTAGAGGATTTTACATTATTTCTTCACTTTCACAAGTTATTTTTTGATTTTTTAACATTGTTCTCAGATTTATTTGTTTTTTAAGATTCAAGAACGGGGGGCGGGCGCTATATATATATATTCCTATGTTACTATATTGTTCTCAATTTGAAGTTTAATTTAATCATTATCATAATATATATTAAAATTCATCGAAACTTCATATTTCAAAAGTATTGTATTCACAAAGCTTTCTCTTTTAATAAAATAACGTTTTTCATGTATTTTTTAAACAAATAAAATTGTTTTCATAATAATATTAATTTTTAAGCAAAACTAGTTTAATAATTTTACCTATAAAAAACTTAATTACTTTATAAATTATCAACAAGCTTCCCTTCAACCCACCTCAGCATTCCGGTCACTTTATTCTCACAAAAGCCTTCCCGCGGCGTCCACAATTTTAACGCGACCAACTTGTACATAAATAAAGCTTTGCAGTCCGCGAAGTTTCGAGCGACTTTATCATTCGCAGTGTCGAGCGGTCTATACGCGCGGCTTATCCCCAAGCATCGAGAAAAAGAAAAACCGGACCCTCTTGAATTTTTGAGCAAGCTCATTCGTTAATCCCGCGGCCTCGGCCCTCTAAGCTCTCGTCGCTGCCTTTTCTCCCTTTTGCACGCGGCTATGTGTTTTTGCCGCGCGCGCTCAAACCAAGAAGCAAGCCCCAAGCGCGGCTTAAAAGTTTCCCCCATATTTCAGGGAGCGCATGCAAGCGCAGCTTCGCGCGTTCTCGCAAACTTTGTTGCCGCGGCGGAGGCGGAACTTTCTGTATGGCGTAGGCGAGGTTTTCTTACCGAGCGCGCGGCGATACAGACTAATAGACCGCAGAGACGTCTCAAATTGATGCATTGCGCGAGGTTGCTTCGATGAGGTAAGCGTTTTTTCGTGGGTTGTGAAGTTGGATGGGGATGCAAAAATTTTAAGGTTTTGAACGTTAGGGGTTGGGAAGATAAGATGTAGTGTATTTTAGGAAGATCGGTCTTCCAACATTTTTTTTTATTTGGAAGACAATTAAAAATTTACTTGTTACGATTTTGTTTTATATGGTATTTTGAATTTCCAGAATTAATAAAATGTATTTTTTGTGTGGTATACATAAAACGATTAAATGGACTAAAAACATTTGAAACATATTTAAATTATCTGTCGTATTCAAACAAATAATTTTGTAATAGTTATAATAATAATATAATATTTAGAGGTATAATGTTTTCTTTTTTATAAATTTATACATAAATATATTTATATATTTATAATTAACCTTCTTTTATATTAACGTTTAACCAAACTAGAACACCTTATGAAAGAATTAAATAGCCCGCGCAATCACTGAGGTGGTTCAGTCGCGCCATCTGCATGTGAAGCTTGAGTAATAAAATTTTGGCGCTCAACGTGCAGCTGTGTCGCCATCATTTGGCGAGTCGCACACGTGGGTACCGTCATCTTGAATAATAAACAAAAATATACGAGTCATTTTCTTATATGTACTGCAGATAATTGTATTAAATGTAATAAATATTCTCAGTCGTAAATACTTGTGATAATTTTTGATTTCTAGAAACAATATAATATTCTATTTATATTAAGATACCTAATGTAAATTTACTTAATGCTTCCGTTTGTGAAATCGTTTTGATGCTTCATCAATTTCAATGGCGTAAGGAATTGTCAAATGAAACGATTATTAAGGTAATAATTGATAGTACAAATCAATAAGTGATTAAAAAATGTATCAACTTAACCTCAAATTTTAAATTTCAGAATAGTTAATATGTACAGATTTACACAGAAAACAAGAATGTAAAATATTTGGGTAAAGAGTTAAAATAATTAAGATCTTATTATTTAACTTAATATTATTAAAAAATTCTGTTAATGATTTATTAAAATGAATTCTTGAAAATTATAACAAACTTAATCATTAGTAAATACAAAGCAGTATTCTCTACAATGTTTTTATAGTTCAAATAGAAACTAACATGATAAGCTGTTTAAGAAGATGAACAAGCGAACAAAAGATTGACTGCAGTATTAAATTAATTGTTATAAGATTTACTATGAAGAATAACAAAAATGATGTTACATGTTTAAATTTTTTAATATATTTTTTTTTGCTAACTGGATTTTCAGATAAAACTTAGCGAGGGAAATATTTACTCTAAGAAGTCTAAATTAAGAAATTATAAAAATGAATATAAATTCTAGAAAACGCAAGCATTCTAATACACATCCTGAAGAAATTTCCAAAAAACTATGTACAGAATTTTCAACTGATTTAAGTAATGATTTTATAAAAGACTCATCCGACCTGTTGAACGACTGTCATGAAAACAGTTTACGTAGAGATTATTTTTCTTCTTATTTAATTAAACTTATGTATCAATTAGATTTTTCAGTATTCTGTTTATTAAGAAATCTAATTTATAAACATAAGTATCCTTCATTAAAAATATCTTTTGAAGTTTCAGAATTTAATAAATTTAATGATGTTGTTCTTTGTTACAAAGAAAAATCTATTTGTTTACAAATAGAGAGTGTAAATACCAATTATATAATTGGTAATATCAATTATTCTACTTTGTTTGCTAAAGGGAAAATTTGTTTGAACAATTATTTTAATTATTTTGTCAAACATTCAATCTATAAGCCATATAGTTTATTAAGTAAAGCAGAATATCTTATAATTTTTACAAATTTAGATTTAGATCTGTCAAAAGAAAATAGGTTAAGAAATATCCGATGCAAAAACTTTTACCCTTTTAAACTTGATAGTATAAATCCAGATAAAAATATATTTTTTATAGATATTTTGTCAACTACAAAAGATGTAAATGTTCTTCATTTTTATCAATTTTCAAAAGATAAGATAGAAAAAGAAGAACTATTAAGGCGTTTAGAATTTTCTCCTGCTGTTCAAAAAATGATGAAAGATAGAAAATTTTCCAAAGAGTTAAAAAAAGACATAAAAATAAAATTTGTAGATAAATTAGTACTTGCAGTTAGTCAATCTCATAGAGCTGAGTTAAAAGGTATAATTAAAACAGAAGCAAAGAAAGTTAAATGTGATTATGCTAAATTACAAAAAAAAATACTCTGTAGTTTAGTTTCTGAAAAACTAGGATCTAAAATTGTATATGAATTCAATGTATTAATATCTAACTTGCATGATATGGTTTTGCATAACAAAATATCTTGCATAAATTTGATAAGCAGTGGTTCATCTAACATCATTACTTTATACTATAAGAAAAAAGTAACTTATATAAAGGTAGTTGATGCAAGTATTGACATTGATTACAGTAACTTATTCCCATCCATCAAACAGGAAGGAAATAGTGATTTAACAATTAATAAATATTTTTCTTTTTTCGTTGAGGAAATGAAAAATAATATCGATATAAAATTTTTTATTTTGTATACTAATGTTAGTTTAAATCTTGGACATAATAATGTTTTAAGAAGAGGTCAGTCTGCTACTTTTAGTCTTATAAAATTTGATAAAATAGATAATAAAAAAAGAAGATTTAAAGTTTTGAGAAAATGTTCATGCATTAATAATACGGAACTTTATCAATTTTCACGTGAAGAAGAAATAAAAAATAGGATTATTAATTTACTTAGACTTCCACCTGCATTACAAATAGAGAAGGACCAAGGAAATGTTTTAGACGAGAGTGAGCAAAAAATGAAAGAAATGTTTCTACATAAGCTTGTTTTTGCGGTCAACCAACCCAGTAAAACGAAATTAAATAACCTCATCGTAGATGAAATAGAAAAAAAGCATTTAATAAATGAAGTTAAATATGATTATGAAGAATTGCATGAAGTAACTTTACGATGGTTAGAATCCCACGAATATGGAACAGTCACGAAAAACGTAATAAACAAAATCCTCTATGAAATAAAGTACAATATTTCTAGCTTCCTTAATGTAAGGTACAAACATAATAAAGAAGAAATAAGTTTTGCTAAGAGTATAGTTAATTCTAGAGGAGTAGGACTATCATTTCATCAATTCTTCCATTTTATAACGATAGGAGAAGGAAAAAGTTATCTAGAAGTTATTAGAACAAATGGAATAAAATTGCGAAGCGTGTCCTCGATTTTGCATGGCACAAGAAACCCTATCGAATCTTTAAAAAATTTCTATAAAATTTTATTTGATGAAAATGGATACAAAACGAAATATTTAAAGAATCTTGAAAGAAATAATATTAGTTTTACAGCTGTATCTAATGCATTGACTCAAACGGGATTTTCGGCTGCAGAAACGTTTCGAAAATTACATGATCTTTGGTTTGATGAAGAAGGAAACAAAACTTATCATCTAGAATGTTTACAAAAACATGGAATAAGGATAAGGACTATTCTAAATATTATAAGAATGTCAGGATCTCAAGCTCCAAAACTTTATATCAATTTATTTGATCTCTGGTTTGATAAGAATGGAAATAAAACTCAGCTTTTAAAGAATTTGGAAAAAGAAAAAATAAGTTTACATAGTATGTCCAATATAATTCTTAAATCAGGATCAAGAGCGGTCGAAATTTTTAAAGAATTGTATAATCTTTTTATTGATAAAGAAGGAAAAAAAACTGAATATTTAAAAACTTTAAATAAAAACCAAATAGCTTTAAGTACTATGTCTTCAATTTTAGGTATATCAGGAATTGAAGCTGTAGATTCATTTACAAAGTTGCATAGACTTTGGTTCGATGATCAAGGAAATAAAACACGATATTTAACAACTTTAGACAAACATGGAATAAATATTCTTATTATGTCGATAATTTTATCTAAAGCAGGTAGAAATTGTGTAGAAGCTTATAAAAAGATTTTTGATGCCTTTTTCGATACAGAGGGTAATAAAACCCGACGTTTGAATGTTTTTGAAAAAAATGGAATTAATCTAAACAATATTGCAAAAATTTTAAGGCACAAAGGAAATTCTGCTGCAAAAACGTTTAACATTCTTTATAATATTTTATTTGACAAGAATGGAAATAAAACACAATATTTTACCATTGTAAAAGAAAAAGGAATGAATTTGGCTAACCTGACGAAAATTTTAAGTGGATCAGATTTAAATGCTGCAGCAGCTTTTAACAATTTGTATGAGTTTTGATGTGATAAATTAAAGATTGAAAACTAAAAGGGATAAATCTAAAAAATAATAGACTGAATTCTGTTCCTTTTACATTAATTATAATTACTAATGTGTTAATATACTAGAAAAAAATATATGAAAATATTGTTTCTAATAATCCAAGATTCAAAATATAAAAGCGTTTGAAAATTTATAAAACTTTTAGTTTTGATTGAAGAACACATGTTAAACAATAGTTAATTTAATTTATTTAATTACGTTGAAGATAAGAAATTTATAGATAACTTTATCGTACTTTAAAGGTTGTAATTAAATTGATGAAAATATAAACAAAATATGTATAATTTGCAAAATGGCCTGTAAAATAATTATATAAGAAGGCGGAAAAAGTACAAATTCAATACCATAAATATTGTTACAAAACGTAAATATAAGATATATATTTTTTATAATTTTACTTCGAATTAATAAATGTTTTGAATATACAATCCCGTGGGCTATTCATTTATACATTCTTATTAGTTTTAATCGTTAATACCTAGGAAAATATCAGATACTTGAGTGAAAGTTCCATCGACATAAATAAAAATTCATTTTTCCTTAACCGCATGTATATAAAATTCTAAAAAGATATAAGACATTTTTAAGCACCAAATTTGCCTTTATTTAAATAAACTTCACAAATGTAAATCGATGTCTTTTGTACACTATCAAAACATATAAATATTCCACGAGCACTGTTTTCTATTGCCTCAGATTCCATGCAAAATTAACATCGACACAGCCCGAGAGCCACTGTGGCAGCCTGCTCGACTACAAATCCAATAAACAGCTTAATCAGAACACGAATTTTTGATTGTCCCGCGGAATTGCAAAGCAGCAGCTCTCTGCATACACACAGAGAGGGAACAGAGAGTGCTGGCACTCGAGTCTCTGCGGCTGATCCCGTCTGCGGTATTAACCGAGTGACAAGCCAACAGCCAGAGGTGGGCAGGGATGTTGCGTCGTCTTCATAATCGAGAGGAACGCGAGCACACAGTTTGCCTTACGCCATCGCAAGGAACACACCCACACACACGTATACAGCAGAGAGATAGGACGAGCGCAGCATCCTTGGAAGGGCGTCGCGTCTCGAGTGGCTTTGCTCGGGGCCAGACTCCAATTAACGCTCGCCGCTGCTGCTTGCATTCATTACCAATTTCCTGGCTTCGTCGCTCCATTATTTTCTCGCCCCGCGCACCAGACGTGTTCGCCTTTGCGGAGAGCGCGCTGGTCGTGGCTCGCGTCCATTCAACGAGGAAGAAGAGCGTTAATCCTCGAGGCTGAGAGAGTGAAGTGCACTGCTCGCGGGGATGCAGGCAAAAACTCGAGGAGGAATTTTACGGCTGTTAAAATGGCAATCAGCCGCTCTGCTCGATGCCAAGTCTGGCTTTTTCGGAGTGTTCGCCTCTCTCTGGACGTGTCGCCGGATGTAAAAAGGTGTAGGGGCTGCTTTGGCCGGTGTGCCGGGGATTGTTGGGTTGGACGCGTGTGGTGCGCTGGGTTTAATGGGCTTTTTGCGGATTGGCGTGTTTTGAGTGTTTTTGGCTTGTAATTTTGGATGTGTTTTGTACTGAAATGTTTAAGGCGTTATTGTATTGTTGAGTAATTCGAGATGATGTGTGAGAATTTTTTATAGATTTCAATTTTATTAGTTTTTTAAAACGTAGATTATAAAAGTTTTAACTGAAGAACTCAATGGATATATTTCAATCAATTAAATTAAAAAAAAAAAAATACTCAATGGAAGCAGCAAAAATTTAATGTTTTTTCCTTGCCCATAAATAATCGCGGAAAATCTTGTAATCACCCTAATCGCCGGGGCCCTCTCAAGCGAACACGAAAAAGCTTTTCCAGATTTTCAAACACCGAAAACTGCATCATTCACGCGGATATGCCATCATCCTCTTTAGTCCCGCAATAATTTCGCGTACCATCGCCGCCGGCCCAGCCGCTTTCACCGCTCTCTCAGATCCACATTCAGCACGTCCCTACCTTGCACGAGCCATTAATTTATTTAAATAATTCATTAGCGTCAAAGCACCGCCCAGACGATTACGTACGGATCCTCGAGTACGCTCGTGCGCCTCATTCCTCTCTCTCTCTGTTTCTTTTTTTTTCAAAAAGACGTCCCACGCGCGCATGACCTGTTTCGCTCGAGTCGAGTGCCCTTTTGAGCACTACATCTCGGCTTGCACATGCGTTTACAAGAGCCATGACGCAATCGACCATGTAAACCCGAGTCCTTGGGAAAGGCTGCATCTATACGCGACTGCGGCGTTAGACTTGCAAGCACAAGAGAGACTCTGCTCTTCCGAGAGCGAAAGAGAGAGAGAGAGAGAAGCGGGCCAAGCACTCGCCTCGTTAGCGAATCATTAGCGACTCTTCCACGAGTCCGCCGCCGCCGCCGCTGGCTCACATAATTGCGCGCAAACTCGCCTGGCGCCGATTCCGATGCGCTCTGCAGTGTCTGCTTTCGGCCCTAAAAAGCCACTTGTTTTTGCGCCCCGCTGCCTTCTGCGAGCTCTCTTTCTCCGCGCCTCGCTTTCTTTTTGGCGCGCGCTTTCTTTCGCCCCGGCTTCTCCTTTGGGATTAAAGAAAAATTTAAAGCCGTTGATGCTTCTTTTAAATGCACGCGCTAGTATGTATATAGTGTGGATAATTTAGCTTTATTGTAGGTTGCGCGGTGTGTTAATTGCTGGAAAATTATCGTACGTGTCTATGAAACGTATCGGTTGTAAAAGCGGATTTATCGTTAGCGATGTTTTAACGGAATTTACACTAAACTTTCAAGATTTAATCAACAAACCCGCCGTAAATCCAGCATTCCCGGTAGAACGATCGAATGCGTAACAACTGGAGCAATCGACAGGCAAACTTTTTTATTCGCCGCGGCAAAAAAAAGCTACGTCGAAACAAGCAACCCACTAAATCCCTCGCCGCTACGGACTTTTCAATTCCATCGTTATAAATAAACTTTGCCCCATAGCCGGCGCCACGCGCGGCGAGCCGGCGTTTAGCTATCCAAAACTAAAAGTTTTTGTCGCCACGCTCTCGTCGAAAGGTCGGCCGTAAAAAATCCAGAGCTTTCATAGCGCGCTGTGCGCTGTTTCTCTTCCTCTCTCGAGCTTTTTCCTTCTCCTCCTCTCGTTGCTTTCGCACTCTTGAAAATCGACTGCGCTGCCGGGAATAACGCGGGTATAGCTGGCGTTTGGAAAAAGCGTCACGTAGCCCGCGTTTTCAAAGGCCCGAGCGCGAGCTGAAAGAAGAAGCATCTGCTGAGATCCGTCTCTCTATCGAGATATCACAGGCGTACGGGAGAAACAAAGTTTCGGACCCTGCGTGCGTGGTTCTGTGTATATGTATAGCTTCAAGTTTTGCGCGAGGCGGCCAGGTGTGTGGGTGTGTCTGTACTCATGGAGAAACTAATTTCGTGTCTCGCGCGCGCGCTTGGTAAAAGTTTTGAGTGAGAGAATGGGAGAGAGAGAGAAAGGGAGGGGCTGGGACGTGTGTCGCGTATTTATGCGTACACATATGCAGATTGCGCAGACAATGCCGGAAGACCTCCTGGCACTTGTCTGAACGCTCGAGGGTTTTTCGTCAGCTGTATACGCGTTCTGAGGTATGCATGAACTTTTAAGTAATGGAGTATATTGTAAAAATAAATTACCAAGCATTACTTTTAAAATTTTTGTTATCGAATGTTAATTGTCAGAATATACTTGTCTAAAATTAGGACTATACAGATTTTCCCTGTGGCCTCCCATTCATCCTCAAAAAAGCTCGAAAATCAAAAACAAAAACGGCAAAAATATCCCGACGATATAAAAACCGGAAAAAACTACCCAAACGTTAGCATTTTTGCCCTCTCCCATCCGTGTCCCTTCCGTCCCTCCGCCAGCTCAACCCTCTCAAGCCATCGATGTCGCGCGCTTTATTTGCCTATTTCCTTTCATGCAGCTCGCTTCGCTCGCGAATCACGTTTAACGTCGCGCTCGTTTTCCGCGCGCGCGAGCGCCTCCCACGACAGTCGAGCGTCCAAGAATCGCCGCGCTCTTCGGGAAAAGGAAAAAGCGACAGGCAGAGAAAGCGAGGTCAGCATCGAATCGATCGGCCTCCCTCCCTCTTTGTGAAAATCTTCTTCCTTCCCAGGAAAGGTGCTCCCGGCCGAGCTTTCATTGAGGGAAACGCTCGGAATAGGCAAGGAGCCTCGGCAGGAATGAAGAGCCCCGAAGGAGCGCAGCTCGCACAGAGAGGAGATAACGCGCGCGGCTGGTGCGGGGGTGGAGAAACGGCCGCGGCGGGAGCGTTATGTGCCCTGCACCGCCAATTCCGCTGCTCTCGCTCTTTCCCTCTCTCTCTCTCGTAGTGAGAGGAATCCGCACTGGATTCAAGACATTCGGCCCGGGTTATAGAGGATTTACGAGGACCGCCGGCGCACCAGCAGCCCACTCTATTAAACTCTGTGAGGCCGATTCTCTCTCTCGCCTCTGTCTGTGTAGGTACTCGAAGCTTTCGCTCTTTCTTTCTCAGGCTGTTTTTGTCGGCTATCTTATTTCGTCGACTGGCCTCCTTTTTTCCGGGAGTCGTTAGGATAGGTGAGTTTCTCGCTGTGGATGGAGCTTGTTAGGTGCTTTAGGTGGATACGGCGCTGATGCAAGATGGTAATTATGCTGGATCGAGTGGAGAATTCGCGGTTACGTTTCGAGGCTGATGTTTTGTTCTTCAGTCGTTTGGTGGAAATAGTTTGGATAAGAATTATTAGAAGTAGGCGATTATGATTTGTTAAGGTTTCGAAATTTTAATATTTGTATGAAAGTTGTAAGTCTTGAGGTTAGTCTATATAGCCACTCTTATATTTTATTAGTATATCAATAGTTAAAACCCTTGATGTGATACTATTTTAGCACTTCATCTATTACATCAATGAAATAAAGAATGAAATAGACATTGCTTAAAACTTGTCTAGATTACCTAATAATCGTTATTGATCTTGTAACGGACAAATAAGTAATAGTAAAATTTCTGAAGTTGCTGAATTTAATTTTTTATTTTCCAATGCATGTAAATTCGACTATATTCATGTAGAATCTGAGTCTATTGTATAAAAAGACAGTCAAAGGGGGTTACGAGGCGCAACCAGTTAGTTATTGATTAGGCTTTGAAGGAGCAACTTTAATTTAGCCTGATTATCAATGTACGGATTAATCGTCTATTTTAACTGCATTAGAATAAATAAAGAATTGCAAAGGTATTTATTGATTTTTAATCTTAATTTGTACTCGCGTAATAAAATAATGTTCCATGCGCGGGAACAGATCTAGTTATAGTATATTAGCCCTGCCCTACTTAAGGTACAAATAGAGCCTAACTAAATATGTGTCGCTACGTCTAACTAGTCAAATTTATATCCCAGCTAACGCATGTCACACAATCAAAGTATTACCATTCCCCACCCTCCAATAACGTTCCACCTATCAACCGATCCCAAACTACCTCACGCAAACTCGCACGACTTTTCGACCGGCAACCAGCCGTCATCCACGCAGCGGCGGCATTTGCCCTCGAGTCTCAGTTCAAACGGAAACAGGAGCACAGCACGCGTCCTGCGGTGTCGCAGCTGCACACTTGCCCTCCTGCACACGCTTACATACACCTATCCCTCTCTCTTCGCGTATGTGTACCAGCTCGTGACTTCGAACATGACACACGACTCGGCTAATTGCGAGTTAGCGCGCGCGCGTTTGCCAGGGTGCCACTGCGCCTCTCTCTCCGAGATTCCACTGTCGCGTAATACCGGAAAGCCGCACCGCTCCTAGCTTATTGCTGCGAGCGCCTCTGCTCTGTGTATACGTTATACGTACACGCAGGCCGGTCTCTCCGGCTGTTTGCGAGATATTTCGGGAAGCTGCGCGCGCTCGCTGACACTCGCTCTCGCCGCGACATTTGGAATAATATGGGACGCGCCTAGCTGGGTGTATGTGTGGGAAACTCGCGCGAGGAAGCCGGCTGCAGGTCTTTTGAAACGCTCTTGCCAATTGCCGCGATTCCGGGGATTCAGTGGGAAGTGCAGGTTTTATCGGACTGTTGGCGCAAAGGGTGTAGAGGATCAAGTGCTGCTTTGTTTCTGCAGAGGGATAAGCGAGCCGAGAGGCAAATTACGTTAGGGGTGGGTGGGAGTATAGTTTGGTGTTGGGGCTGGTTTGAGAGAGTGCGTAAACTGGGTTGCTGTGCTTGTTGAGCTGAATG
>JAPYZB010003125.1:0-11077 GCA_030522745.1 Eupelmus kiefferi | reverse complement strand
AAAAATAACTGTGGTAATGTTTTTAATCTATTTATAAATGATTTATGACGAAATGAAATAATTTGTAACACGTTCGGACCTCCTGTTCAGATACCCTAGGTTAAGTTTTGAACTAACGGAGAACGCTATAACTTTTAATGGGTTTGATATAGCAAAACGATTCGAGCGTCATAATTTTGTAGCCTGCTGGGTACTTTTAGTTAGTGTAATTCGAAATTCCTAAGAGTAAAAGTATTAAAAATTTGCTGAATTGTCGGCTTAAAATAGCGGAATTCGCCATAATTTTTAATAGAATTAATATACTAAAACGGTAATCATTTCTATTTAGTTTTAATGTTTTTACTTTTGAATCGTTTTGCCACACTCTAAGCTCTAAAGTGCGAATTTTGGAAGTACAAAGTTTAAAACCTACATTTTAATCTTCATAAAAGTTAAAAATGTAAGTTTTAAATCATGAAAATATATGTAATGTTGAATTAAGAAATTTCTAATAGGAAATAAGAGTAAAAGCCAAAACTACCTTGATTAATCGAAAAAGCAATGTTTCTTGCTGTACAAAGTCCTTTAATTGATAAACGTGCTCGATTTCAATCTCACCGCTGTTAATTCAGACCGGGGAATGCAGTCGACTTACTTTTTTCTTCACAACCCAACTGACGTCATTCGTGCAATATTTTGGCCACCGTGACGTCACATCGACACGCGCGCGCGACTATTTAAACCGAGATTGCGCGCCTTTTAACGTTTCCGATAAAATCGGGAAAGTTTGAAATACGACCAGCCGATAATCTGCACTCACCCGCTCGGAATGTCTTGAAAACAGCTAACGAGATTTTTCTGACTCAGCGATAGGAGCAAAGTGCAGCTTTTCGCTCAAACTGTTGAAGGTCACGGTAGCACGTTAAAATCGAAAAAGAGAATAAATAAAACTATTATAACAACAATCGGTTTCCAATAACCTCAAAAGTGTCAGAATCACAAACAAATCCTAATTTGACAGATCTCCAAAGACGCTCCCGGTATCTTCAGATCTACAAACAGCAACTCGTTACAAGCAGCTTCTCGGCCAAAGAGCAAGCACAAAACAAGACGTTACATACGTCTCCTCTAATCATCTACGCGCGCCTAATGGATCAAAACGACGAATCCGCTCTCTCGGGTATCCAACAACCCAAAAAAAAACAAAAGAAAAAAACCCACTGTCGCGCGAGCGCGCGCAATTCAAACAGCCCAAGGCGAGCGCGCGTTCCAGCAAGACCTCGAGGATCAAAATACTCATCAGTATCAATCGGAAATAAATAATCCCCGCGCAGGAGAGCAAAATGAAAAAAGCGATCGCGTGCCTCACGCACGCGCGATTCAGCGTACCGATCGCGCCTTTCATCGAAAGCCCCGGCATTTCAATTTCCCGTTCAAGCCAGAGGCCTGGCATTACTTCGTGCGCGCGTGCGTGTGTGTGTGGATCCCCGCGGCGGCAGCGTTTAACGCGAGCCGGCCTGCTGTAACGGGACGGGAGAGGTGGTTTCCGATAGGCGTTGTGTGTGATTGTACGTGTGTGTGCCTTTGACTTGGGAAGGTGAAAAATCAAATTCCGCTGAAGTGGTTGGCTGCCGGGAGGGATGCGAGAGGAAGATGCTGAAAGTTGATTTAGCGAGGGATTTTGCGAATTGCGAGGTGAGTTTGTAGGCCGTGATTTTGATAGGAGGTGGCTGGTTTTGTAGTTGGAGATTGCGTTTTTTGAAAGTGGTGTAGGAAGGTAGGATTTGTTCTATAGATACTATAATTTTTATTATTTATTTTAAGGATCATGTACTTGATAAATATTTTGCGAGTTTGTTGATACTGAAAACTTTTTGTAATAAGCTGAAAAGTTAAATAATTTTATACTTAATTATTTTACTTAATATCGAGAAAGTTATTGTTAACAGGCATGTTTAGTGTATTTTTATGTTGGATGAGGTGCCGTGAAACATTACTTTGATAAATAAGTCTTTCTAAAGTATTATATTAGAAAGTGTTGTGATTATAACTTGATTGTCCGGTATATGTATAAATAATGCATTAATAAAAGTACCATCTCCATACTATCTGAATATTTTACTTTCTTCGCCATTCATCAAAGCCGTACAGGAATCCTGAAAAAAATGAGTAAATGTACTTTTAAGTGGCTTTTGACGTAAATAATATAAATCAAAGATATTGTTCCGATTAGATGAAGAATGTCATATGGTCTCCCCGTGCGTCGGATATGTTATTTATTTAATAGTGCTCACTTTATCTCGATCGTAACTTAGACGGCCAACGCGGATGAAATTGCTATGAAGAGGATCTTGATAAATGTTATGTATATTGATCAGCCCCGGCGTGTTTCGCTCCATCATTCTGAAAAATTTCGTTTATCGAACTCCAATCGATTAATGCCCTCGTATCTCTGCGCATCGACGTTTTTCAGAAACCCCCTCTAAAAACGTGTCTATTCTCAGATCGAGCCCAACCGGCTATCAACAATTTTCCGCAACGTTCATCAAAATACCTTATTTCCGGTCGAACCCTCGTATAAATGAGCTGCCCGCCGATCACGCTATCACCCCAATTAAAAAACGAAAAGTCCCAGAATTTTTCTCCTCCCTATCAGCTCCCAGCCTCCCATCTCTCTTTTTGCCCTCTCGCTTCCTATACACCTCGGCGAGCTTTTAGCTATCTTTCTCGAGCGCGTGCGCGCAGCTGCGCCGCTATCTCCTCGCCGCGAGCGCGCGGGACAGCGTATTAATTTCCGGAAAATTGCAGAGTCCGAGGATGCTTTATATACAGCCGTGTGAAGGATGCAAAAGGAACGCTGGGGAGCAGAGCTGGCCGACGTGTCGAAGACGTTAGTTCCTCGTGCGGCGGCTGGTGGATACAGGCTAGGGGAAGGTATATATACTATCGTTAGCGGCGATGAGCCCTGGTGACTTTTCGTTTTGCGAGCAGAGGCTCAAATTGTCGCGAGCTTACGGTGCTTTCTTTATCGCGCCGTTTTCAAGCTGCTAAGGATATACCTGGGACGGTTTACATGGCGAACTTTGCATTGGAAATCGCGTTGTAAATTGCAGGTGTACGCCGGGGTTCCGGTTGCTTTTTTTTGGAGGAGGCGGTGTAAGGGATATGTCGAGGTGGCTTCTTTTTTGCGCAATTACAGAGAAATTATTAATTTGGGATTATAAATATTCTGATGCTGGCGTGGTAAGTATTATGCATGGATTTCTGTAATTATTTGTTAAGAGACTTGTACTTTTTTGAGTGCGCTTCTAAAGCGAAGATGTGTTAGGAAATTGGGTTTGCTTTGGACACTTGCTCGAAGGACACGAGATTTAGACACCTTAGAATGCATGAATTGACTGATGAGTCAAGTTTTTAAAAGGGGCCGGAGAAATAGTTCGGCGTCGTACTTTGAAACGTCGCTTCGTTAATGACAGACCATACTTTATTATTCTACGTCTCATTTGGAACGGTAAATCGATACCAATTATACCAACTGGTACTGAAATCGATGTAGCAGTTATTGATGACACCGTTGTCTAATGCCCAAAAATTCCCGTAATTTCTGATTATTTATAATCTTAATCTCAATCAACGCTGCTCGACGAGCATTTCCATCCTTCTTTAACAGTAACTCCGCACTTCCATCACCGCCCAGGCATCAAAGTCCACTTTGAAATAGGAAGTCATACCTTTTACGGCATACTTGATACAATCCTTCAGGGCTCGAATAGGCAGACGAGCCCGGCAATGATTTAGATAGACGTCCGAGGAAAAAATCGAAACCAACGCTCCGAGGTCCCACGTAAAAACAGTGATTTGCAATTTAGGAAACGGTAGAGCTCGAGTAACGGTAACCATGCGATCGGTTAAAGGGCCTTATTGGGGTTCGCCGATGGTATACGGGTCGAATAATCATCCAAGTTGATGTGTGTACTGTAAACATTACATAAAGTGCAGTCAAGATGCGCTTTAAATTTGATGGATAGGCGGTCTGATAAAAGTTCTGGTGTGTATTTTAATAGCTGGTGCACTGGCTTTAGGCTTGCGCAATGGCGTATTCTATATTTATGATCGGTTAAATGTCGTGTTTTGATGTTATTTCGATAATAACGTCAATCACGTTATATTGTGAATGCTCGTCAAGTTTTTTTTCCAGATGCTCTGGTTATTAAGGAATCACTGCATGTTTATGTGTGAAATTAAAATTCTTGTTTAGCTGTTTCTCTAACTGTTGCAAGGAACAATGATTCATTGTTCCAGCGTATCAAGATCCCCTATTTCTTAACAAATTCCCTTCTCGCCTCACCGGGACTCGAATAAGGACGAAAAATAACTCTTCCGCGATAATCCAACGATAATTGCTCATCAAAAAAATATTCACCCGACGCTAAAAACTAAAGAATACGCTCGCACCTAAATCCTAAATCCAGGAAACACTCGGTCCAGCAATAACTCAACCAGCTCTTCTCACACAATCCAATTATCCTCCTCGTTCACACACACATTAGAAAAAAGTAGCCCATATACAACGATTCTCTCAATATGATAAAGCAGCTCTGTTTCGCAAATACATCCCATGCCTCGTCTGCATGAAGGCGCGTTAGCTTTATTTATCGCGGGCGTCTCTCGCTTGCGCGCGTTCCACTCTCTTCTTCTATATCTCGGCAGATTCTGCGAAACACCTTTATGGGACGATCCTCGCCGAGCGAGCCGCGGCAGGTTCAACGCACTCCTTTTTGCTCGGCTCTCTCACGTGCGGGAGAAAGAGAGCCTTGGATTCGAATCGCCGCCGACAAAGAAAGCCCAGACTGCGCGCGCGCTCGCGTTATATTCCTAACCCAGTAATGCGCGCGATATTCCGATTGGATTCGCCTCTTTAATTGAAATCTCGAGTCGCTGAGTGGATTCCGTTGTTTTGTTCTTTGAGTTGGGCTTTGGGTTATGCGAGAGGTGTGAGCTGGGATTTTTGCTATTGTGTTTCTGTTATGAGGTTCGATTGATTCGCGCTGTAATGGAGTGCGATTGTTAGAGCTTTGATGGATTTACTTGACGAGGGTTTTCTATAATTTAGTTTAGATGTACCATTGATATTTATAAATTTTATATATTAATAAATATTAACCTTTATGGGCTATGAAATACGTAAACTAAAAGTATCTCTAGAGGTTTAATAGTTGTGCAATGATTCTGATGACTCACAATCATCACGATTCGCAACCGCGTCTAACTTTTAAAACCATCAACCCACATTTTCCGTAACATTCATCTCAGATTCCTCACCGCTCGAATAAATCCCAAAGGCAAACATCAAAGTCCCAGCGCAGCTTACCATTACAAAATTAGCATCGCATCCACACGCGCAAAATCGCGCGCACGCAACCAGACGCATAACACTCCTATGTTAATGAAGAATTTGAATATCAACAATGATCATCCGGGATGCGCGCTACCGCAGCCCTTTATTACAGCAATTAAAAACCGCGTCGCTCTGCGTGTCCAACAATGCACTGGGCAACAAAGGAATCTAGGCGGGAATCGACAGGTTGCCAGCTCGTAGAGAGAGAAAACGATCGGCCGAGCCGATCTCGAAGAGCGCACGGCTCGATAGTTGCATAAGGCTACCATCATCCCATGGGGTGGGGTTAACGTTCCCTGGCTAATGCTCGGCTGCGCGCGTGTACCTCTTATATGGTCTTTACGTGTATGCGTATGCAAATGGAGATTCCAGTGCCGGCTGAGAGAAATTAATATTTCGCTTGTTCGCCTTTGTTTATGGCCGATGTTCGGGTTCTATCTGCTTTGGTCGTGCTGCTCGTGAGGCTGGACGTTGCTACGGGAGGTACATGAGTGTCGGGAGAAGGAGGCACTTTTTTTCTTTAACGGACGCTAGCTCTTTGAAGAAGTTGTAAAGTTAATGTTATTAACGTGTGTGTTTGGTTATTAATAATTTCTGTTTATACATTAACGCTGGGTTATGGTGGTCTTTTATTTTCTTCTGATGGTTAATTTATTTGCCGGGATTGTTATTAATAAAGCAATCTCATTTGCGCTGTCTGCTTTAAAATACATTTCGAGATTAAAAGGCGGCTCGTACGGAAGAATGCTACTCATGCAGCTTGTGCTTTTGCACTGCGATCCTTTTAGAAGCCTCATAACATACACTCCCGGCCATACATTGTTCGTTAATTCCAGATGAACTTTTACAAAATTGCCTCGGCTATTCCCACCGCGCGGCGAGTTTACTCAATTTGTACTAATTGCGAGAGGCCGCGGCATTACGTTTCCCATCCGCAGCTTCTATATTAATACATCGAAAAATTATTTTACGGGGAAAAAACATTTGCATCGAGCCTTATACGATGCCGCTGAGAATCGCGCCGTTTATCTCCTATTTCAAGATTCTAAAAACATCGTATATGCACACACATACATGCTCGGAAAGGTCAATGCAATTTATCGATTGCGATCCCCGCGCATCATGCGAGAGCTCACCTGTACGCGAATGCCAGAAACGGCAACCGTAGAAACGAAATTAATGAATCAATTTTAGATACAATCGAAATCAAAGTAAAAGCGATCGGTTTCAATTACACGCGCGCAGCTTCGGAAATCTTCTCACGAGGAAATCGAAACTTCCGCGTGCGCTCGCGTATATAGCTGCTGCGCTTTTATAAAAGAGCCACTCTTCGCCGATACACTGCGAGTTATGCAATCGAGCGGAGGCGTTTCGATCGAAATTTCGATCTCTCGGCGAAAAGGATAACGGTGCGGCTTTATTGCTGAAGGATGCTTGTTGAGACTTATACGTATATGCCCTTTTTTCACGTAATAGCGATGAAAGGGGTAATGAGATTTGTGCGGAATCATCCGTGGCTGGCTTCAACGAGAGTCTGAGCTAAAAATAAAAACGATTTTAAAATCCGTAAGTGCCTTACAGAACGGTATTTCTGAAGTGACTGAACCTGTCACAAAGCTTATAATTACCTCTTATTGTATTCGCGTTAGCAATACACTTCCATCAGAAGCCGAGTACTTAACTTTTTGCGCGAATCCATGCAGGTTCATCGATTTTTTTCCTCGCCTCGCTGTAAAATAAACATAAAATAAATCCCCCCCGTAAAAGAAGGTTAATGCACTGCGAGAAAAAAGAAACACGTGGTGAAACAAAGGAAGCAGGGCACCATTCTGGAGCAGCCTATTGTACGGGATGCCTCTCGTGCCTTCTCACGAAGGAATTGCCATTACCGATAAAACCTGCGCGATGACTCTGAATGCGCGCCGATCTAATTAATTGTGTACCTGTTTTCACGATCACAACTGCTTCATTATCGACATGACAGGAATAGATTCGTGTAGCTCAAATTGTCCCAATGACCCATTAGCATCTTTGAATAAAGCGCTTGACAGGTTTAAATTGAAAAAAATGTCCTGACAAAAGCATCCTGATTGAAAACCAAGCATAAGATCGGACACAATAAGCAAATCGAAACCTTAAAAGACCATTAACCATTCAGTACAAAAATTCTATACGTACAAAAACTGAAACTTGCTCGCCTATACTAGTCTCAAGAGGTCAAGGATATAATAAGTACCCCACATTCATGGCTCAGCGTATACACAAGAGACTTGCCGATCTTACAGCGCGAGTCTAACTTTTTACCGAGCTGGAATTCGACCGGTTGCAGCTGCGTGCGCGACAAAGAGCCCCGGGAACGCCGGGAGCACTCGGTGTGCTCTCCTCCTCATACTTTTCTTTCTCCTCTTTCTCTGTACGTATATACCCGTCTATCTCATCTGGAAACCTCTTTCCTCGCTCTGCTTTTTTACGCTTTTACCGCGCGGAGTCGTGGCTTTTGGGCGCGACGCTCGCCTGTTTGTTCGCTTAATGAAGCCTTTAATTATGTACGGTGGACTTGCCTTAAAAATCTTGAGAGTAGATAGAAGGTTAATTAGCGAGGGAAAGAGGAGTTTTGTGTGGGTAATGGTTAATGGCTCTATTCCAGTTTTGCCGTGTGCATAACGTCGTTTTTGGTGTTGAAAGGATTTTAGAGGATGCGAGGATGCGTTGATTGTATAAAGTGGATGCGTTAGCGTTTGAAACATGTATTTATTCCCTTGTGATAATAACAACAATTTTGCAGTGTAAGATTATTGAGAGATAGTAAGTGTTCAGAAATACATTCAATGAACGTAGTATTATCAAGTTATGACACTGTCAAGCACTTTATTTTGCCCGCCCGTGAAATCATTGTACGCCTGTACCTATCAATTTCACAAACAAGTCTATTAATTCAAAAATTTATCACACTGTCTTAAGTAAAAAGCACACCCACTCTCGAACATATTCTTTCGTACCTACACCTTCGGAAGAGCTACAATTACCGTACACCATTTTTATCGATCCTCCTCGTAATTCACCCTTATTAAGACGATATCTGCACTTAGCGCTCTACCCACAGCCCACATTCCCTATCTTTATCACAAGTCCAACCTAGCAAAAGAACCTAAACCTATGCAGCAGAAAAATCGGCAAATTTAAAGCCGCATTGTATGCGGCCTTAATCGAGGCGTGAAATCGGCATCGATCGGCACACGGACACACACCCATATACCTACCCGAGAACCGCATCTTCTCTAAAGAAGCTTCGTGAGAGGATTCCGCGAGCGCAGCCGAAAAACGCGGCGTGTACAACTGTATGCTAATCTCGCCGAGAGGCCCGTTAATGAGGCTGCCGATCCGGTTGTTGTTGTTGCAGCTCGCCAGATTCCTTCGGCGGCCTTGCGAGGGCGCGCGTCCCATTTTTAACCCGACCCTCGGCTTTCTTTTTGCGCTGTTTGTTTCCTCTTTGTTTTACTCGCCTCTTTCGCTGGGCCTTCTGCCCGTGTTTTTTGCCGGGCTTGGAAGAAAAATACGAAATAATGTTAAGTGGATGCCACGGGACGCTGCGGGTTTACCGATATATTTTTGCCAGGGGAATCGGCGCTGTCGCCATTGAAAGGATTTCGCTGTTTTAAAGGTCTGTTCCGAGTGTAATAATTGGGTAGGGTAATTCGCAACTGTAAAATCTAAATACAGATGGCTGGGATTGGTGGATTTAATTGTAAAGCCAAAGCGGCAGGATGAAAATGAGCATTTCCGTGGGATGATAATTAACGGTTCTGCAGAGCGCGTTCTCGTAGATCTGCTGGTACAGTAATTGCCGTGGCGCGGCGGCGTGATTGTAAATTTTCACCGGCCGAGTTTTTATGGGGGTCATTTGGAAATCTCTATCGTTTAGCTGCTGAATCGATATTAATTGTTTTTATAGAATATGAATGTATGAAACAGAAGCACATACATCAATTCTTTAATTGTTATATGAAAATGTTAAGATTACTAGACAAAAATGTTATATTCATTTTCAAACGTAACATACTGTTATTTATCAAGGTGAATTTTTACTTTCAATGAAAAGAAATATTTAGCATGTTTAAAAATGAGTCACCTCAAGTCCCGTTCTTCTTTTCAATCGACTTTTTTCTTCATTCTTTTTTACCTTTCTTTATTTCTCTTTGTATTCAAAAGACTGCTATGACAAAGAGTTTCCGAAAGCAACGTGAGAAAAATATCTTAAAAAATGAACTTCTTCCTTGGGTTATTATACAAAACATTGTTAATTTAGTTATGCTGTATCCGCAAGAAAAGTAATCGTTTAAATGTAAATACAATAATAAACTGTTGTAGTTCAAAAATGTAGTACAGCTGTTTTTCACGGTCCATTAAAAAGTTTAATTATACAAAAAATAAATTCAGTCTCCATTTAGAAACAAGTAATAAACATTTTTTCAATCAATGTGTTTACATTATTGTTTTCTTGTTGTACTTGTTGCGCAAGTGCAAATTTTTAACTTTTCTCTTTTCTAAATGTATGTCATTTTTACGATATAGACACGTTTTTACAATTAGAGACGGCAGCCCACGTGTTTGTCGAAGCACTGAATTTTACCTGCACGTTTGATTTTTTCGCAAGATAATTTTCCAACGAGGACGTCATGCCTTAATTGCCATTGAGGTTGCCTCTTGGTTTTCTTTCATTTTTCACGGTTGGCAGTATCTTGCATTATTGTTTTAACCATTCTAATATATTTATATTAATTTATTGTAAGTAGGGCAAAATCTATTTATTGCTGTCAATATTGTCTTAATAAATTTGACGGTTTTTCAAACACTTTTACAAAAAATTACCATAATGTCTAGTATCAAAAGTACGATTAGTCAACATATAGTTCTAAAATATTGATTCACATTTTAGGAACATCTAAACAAACGTCGACCTCAAACTCGCGCCTGTGAACTGTTACGTCTCAGTGGTCGTAGTGCGTTCCTAGCGAAAAGAAAAATTACTTCCGTGAAGTTTACTTACTTCCGTTAAGCCTCCTTTTTTTAGCGCAAAAAGTTCTCACCAATTTCGTATTGCGTGCTCGAATCAAATTAGCTCGTTACAGCGACTAACCTAAGGAAAAAAAAGAGCGGCAAGCCATTCCTTCCATTAATTCAAATTGAATATGAAGAAACGAAATAAGATAAAGAAACAGCTTTGCTCCTTAGCGATAATCGACGCGCTGGCTCCGCCGGTAAAATAAACACGATTCGCGGAACGATCCATCTCTCTGGATCTTCGCTCTCATTATATCCTCTCTCTTACTCTCGAACTTGCACTTGACATTCTTCGCGCCCTCGCGTTCATGTTTATATGCGCGTGAGGTGCGATGATGATGCGCTCTTAATAGATTCAGCCGCTCTGCTCCCGCATTCTCGCGCAGGCCTTTATTACGCCTTTTTTCTTGCCACTCATCGCACCAGCCGAGGCTGTCTTCTCGCAAGCGATCGCATTTATCTCTTTTGATAAAGACGAGCTTTATCCGCGACGTGACCTTTCTGGGTGTCTGACATGTGCTGATCGAGTGCGCGTTGAAGAGTGCTGGATTTGTTTCCTGCTACTAGTGTTTTTTTCAGTGGCTGGTTTCGTAACCCTTTGTGCCGCGCGATTTTCACGAAACTTTAGAATGATTAAAA
>JAPYZB010003123.1:1018-13733 GCA_030522745.1 Eupelmus kiefferi | reverse complement strand
AAGTGCAATATACTATGGTGACATTGAGGGGGGAGAAAGGGGACGACCACAGAACGACCACCGACCTACCATTTGCCGATTAATATAATAGGAGATTTATTTTACAAGCTTCGACGTGTAGTTTTACTATTAACATTTGAATGCATAACGGTAATTGCAATCGGAGCTTTTACTTGTTGTATAAAATGCTATCTGTGTTTGTTGTATAATTTGCATTGTCAGAATACATGGTTAATCTTTGGTATTTCTTGTCCACAAGCGTATAGTGCAGAGTCTACAATTTTTATTTTAACAAGCGATTCAGCCATGTGATAATGGCTGATATAGTTTGATCTGGCTCGAATGCAGTTTTTTATAGAACAGAGGACTAGTTTTTTCATTAAAATAACATTTAAAGTAATCAATGCTTTTCATAAGACTTTGTTGTTTTATTAATTGTCTGTCCGATAAAAGACATTTTTTTTAAAGTTTACATATAAAATCAATTTATAATTTATAAAGGAAAATAAAAATGTACTATTTATTAAAGTTTCGAAAAAATTAAATTGAATGAGATCTTTTTTTTACCGCTCTCGAAAATTTTTTAGAGTTTTACGTATTTTAAAACGCTAAATTTATATTTCTTACAATAAGAAATTAAAATTAATATATATATACCTAACTAAAATTTTTTTCTAGTTTTAATGACGAAATTTTTAATGCTGAAAGGACACACTTAATTCTTCACTTCTTCCTATTCCCAATAATAAAACCTACACATTGTACTACACCTTGTGAAATTAAAGGCAATGGGCTATATCAAATCTATAATAAAATATGTTAAAATTAATTTTTTCCTCTTCTTACGTTTTATTTAATAATAATACATAATGCATCACCAAGAGAGTAAAGTCGCTAATTATTCTCGAGGGTGAATTTGTAATGGCCCGACAGAATAATCGACTAAATTCTGAAGGTGTACATAACATTTTATTTTCAACTTAACTGTAAAACAATAATGAAAATTTCATCAAAATTGTGTTTTATTCTCTTTTATAGTTTAATATAAAAAAATGCTTTATTTCAACAAATTTGCGCGAATAAAGTAAATTTTCAGACAAGAAGAAATTATAAAAATGTATTATATATTAAGTATTAGGTATTACTTTAATAATATAATAAAAACTAATAATGTGAACATTAGGTGGAACAAAGCATTGTACATTTGAAGAATAATCGAACTAAACGCTTTAACTTCAATCTTATCTTGTAAGGAATAACTTTTTCAAAGAAAGGATTAACATTTTTCATGGCCGATTGTAATACTAAACCGTTAGACACAGCAATGCAATTAATGTCGATAAAACATATAAAAAGTAGATAATAAATAATCTGTTTTTACTAGCCTTTAAAAATATATATCTTTTTATTTCACCATAACTCAATAATATTAATGTAATGTAATTTATAGCTGTTTAATTTAAATCTATTTAAATTTTAAAAATAAGCTCAGCATAGCTTCTAGACAAAAATATAAAATTGCTTCGAATTTTTCATATCACAAGATTCGCTGCTCTTTTTCCTTCTAAAATTTTAAAGTAAAGAAAAAAAAATGTTTTCAATATACTTTACACGAAAATTATCTTAAATTTAAATATTCTTACAAACATTTTGATAAAAACGATTCAACAAAGGCGAAATCACCGAAATATACTCAACTACTAACTTATTCCAGACCGGACGAAGAAATCCAGCTATGGGACTCGTTCAAGTGCACCGAGCCACCACCAAAATCCGGCTCGATGGTGGAGAAACGCTGGTACGAGGTAGTGCTGCGAATTATCAAGGCTATCCTCTATGGACTTCTTTTTATCATCATCCTCGGTGGTAGCGTCATTGCCAAGGTCGCTATACTATTCGCTGTATCCCAGATTAGCGGCAGAGCAGTGCCTTTTTGTAATTACTATCAAGGTATGTATAATCATCTTGTAACTTATTAGCTTTGTTTTTGGCGTAACTTTAGATTTTTAAAAAAATTGAATAAATTAATAACTTTTTAGTAACGTTACCGATATGTAAGAGAGAGAGAGAGAGCGAGAGGAATAGCGATAATAATGGAGCATTTGTGATTAATGTTTATTGAAAGTTGTGATACTTACATGATTAAATTTCTACTTGAGTATAAAAAAGGCGCGCTTTTGTTTACAGAATTTCTTAAACTGTCTCTCAGAACATAATTCATTTAAAAAACGAAGTAAAATTTTACGTAGTACAAAACATTTAAATAATATTAGCTTTTAAAAATCGCTATATATGAAAATTATAGATTTTTCCTTCAATTTTCATGTGATTTTTCAAAATTTAAAATGTAGTTGGTAGTTGAAAATTTATGATATTAAATTTAAAAAACAATTAAATTAGGTAAAACGGTGCCTATGGATTAGGGCAAGTCGAGCCTCAAAAAAACAATAACGGAATCATTTTTTAAAGATTTGAAAATGCCTCGTCAATATGCAGAATGTCATTAAGGCAAACGTAAATACTTTATGAACGGCCATAAAATCTAACAATAAACTCAAGAGAACAGTTTTTATCACAGTTAAGAAGAAGAAATCATTCAAGTAGCAATAAAGATCATTTTATACCGTCGTATAATAAAAAAGTTTGTACTTAACTGCTCCATTCTCTCCTATTTACACGCTCTTAATTTCTAAAAAAAACATATTCAAACAATCCACTAAAACCCAAAAATTAATATAAAATTCCAGGTCGCAGCTCGCGCGAGGCATACATCTACGAGTCCAAGCTGCCGTTCGAGGCGCGCGTGCCCTGGTACTGGTCCATCATCTATGCCTTCTCCGTGCCGGAGTGCCTCGACTTTCTGCGCTTCCTGTGGAACTGTTTCTTCGTGGACTTCAAGTTCCCCAAGGCTCAGTATCTAGCTTTGCTCACCGTCATCGAGATCCTGCATTGTTTTGGACTAGCGCTTCTCTTTCTCGTTGCTCTGCCTGATCTTGACACGCTCCAAGCCGCAGCGACGCTTAGCTTCATCTGCATTGTGCCGCTGGTTCTTGGTAAAATATGCTATTTTAAAAATTTTATTTTACATTCATTAATTAACGCTTTTTCATTTTTTTCTTTTTTTTTGTATGTACTAAGAGAAAAATCTTTGGAAAAATGTATTGTACTTTACAAGAATTTTTATAAGACAGTATCGTCAATTAAAATGGATCGTAAATTTTTCTACACTTGCTGTAAAATTTTTTGTAAAGTTTAGGAATTTTTTAGATTTTTCCAGACTGTAGCAGTTTTACTATCTAATATTGAATTTTTCCAAAGATCTAAATTTCTACGTGACGATAAGATGAGCGGAATTATGGCAGTGATTTGATTTTCTTGTGATTTTAGGATTTTTGTCGAGGCCTATGAATCGACAGAGCATTCGAGAATCGAAGTATCACATTATTGGCGACGTTCTTGCCTTTTTAGGCCAAATAGGCGGACTGATCTTGTTCACTTATCTCGCCTTTCAAAGTGAAAATAGTTTCGGGGCTTGGGTACTTCCGATTGCGCTGCTGTTATCTTCTTTGCGATGGTGGGCCAATTATGTGTCGTCCGAAAGCAAATTTGGTAATTTTATTATTTTTTTTCGCTTTATAATATTTTAGATTAATTCTTATAAAAATATTCATATTCAGTGTATTTAATATTTTGATTTTTCAAGTTTCACTTTTATTTAATTTTGTGAAATTTGTGAAAATCAGTTTATTTACTATTTTTATACATTTTTCAAATTTAGATTGTTTAATATTGTGGCCTTTTGCACATTTGAAACTGATTAATATTTATATTTTACACGTAATATAAGACAATAATTTTTGAAAAATGAAAAATGATCTAAAAAAACTGACTGTTGTTTACTAAAAGTAATACAATGATCTTATTAACTCGCAATTTTACATGAAAGCATAGTTAACTGTTTTAACATGTGGGCAATCATAAAAATCTGTAAAGACATTTCGCAGTAGACAAACTACCATACAAACGTTCCACAGACTGTACTTAGAAATTTTTCCGATCTCAACAACCCTCATCCTCCAGAACAAAAAGCGCGCCCCCTAATCCCACCCTCTATAAAGTAAACAATAAATAATTGCAGCCCCCCAGCAACGAACGAAGGAATAACTGTTCTGTTAATTTCGGAACTGTCGACGCGCCTGTGGCACAAAAACGTGCTGAGCATGGATTTTCCAAAACCGGAGGAAAAATCGGCTTTATCCTGGACATGCCACATTTAGTCCCAGCCCCCCTCGCTCGACCCTCCCTATAGCTCATACACCTGCGTGTTCTCTGCCTTTCTCTCTCTCTTCTTCTTTCTTTAAAGTGATCACGTATATACACTTCGACTGCTTCATTCATGCGAAGCAGCCGATTTCTATAATCCGGTATCCTTGCGACCTGAAGTGTTTCCCGGAAGTTTTATAGAGGAGCTTTAGGTGGGTACGCTGGGGGTCTATGGAATGATTATTCGCGTACGCTAGTAGAGGTGCAAAATTTTTAGAACGCACGGAGAAAAGTAAAAACTAATCCTGGGGTAAGGAGACTCCTACTTAGATATGGAGACTTGAATTGGTCAGGTGCACGGACTATGGTATTATACAGGGCCTTTGTTTGAGGCTATTGTGTGTGTGACTAAGGGCGGAGCTTTGGCTGTGACTTAAGAGATGATGCAATGGCTGTATATAATAAAATTAAAGAGGGATGAAGATTTATGGTGGGTATATAGCTGTAGGGATTGAGAATTTCAATCTAGATCTTTTAATTTTGCGTTTTCAATAATTTAAAATATTTTAAGCTTAATTCCAGTGCTGAATCATTATCGAAATCGATATTGAATTGAAGAATGCAGAGAGACATTTATTTGTACAAATATCAATTTTTTGAAAACAGAGCTACGTCGCGTCGTTCTGTTTTATTAAAACTATTTGAGGTCGAGAATTGTTCTAAAAAGTTAAAAATTTATGGAATATTATTAATATTATGGAAAATGACGTATCACGTCAAAGAAACTCCATACTCAATCTTCATCAACAAGTTTGTTTAAGTATTAAAAAAATATATAATTTTTTTAATTATAAACTTGTCTCTTTAATTATAACTATGTCCTTTGTAATTATAAACTTGTCTCTTTAATTATAACTATGTCCTTTGTAATTATAAACTTCATCTTTATTGTGCAAAATTTTAAGCCAATATTGAAAAGCGTTTCAGACTAACCTTTCAGCAAACTTTTTAACTCTCATTCATTAAAAAATCTGACAAATTCATTAAAAGTTTTGTTCAAAATATTGCAAAATTTTTCGTAATGTTTTGGCTTGGAATTTTTTTAAGCCAATCCTCTATGTTTTCGAAAACAACATTTACGAAAGTAAAAGAAATGATTCATGTTTTTAATTTAGCCCTCCTACAAAGCTCGTAATTATATTACATGATTTTTATTGTTTTACTCGATCTTCTACTCATATGATCGAATGAAAAGACAATTTAAAACGTAAGAGTATATATACAATATACATTTCTATTTATTAGCGAACTTTGCCTCTTCCGAAGAATGATTTTTCGAACACTTCAACTTCTATTTTTAAGTTTAATAGATGATTTTTAATCCACTATATTATTTTCTTAAGGAGTGCACAGTAAAGTGTTGTAAAACATTACAAATTTTTACGTTTTACAGAAATATTGTTTTTACTTTCTCAAAAAGATAGTTTTCTAATAATGTTATTGTTGTATCAACATATTCTACTAATACTAGTTTAAAAGTTTATAGTCCTTGAAATTATCCGTCTTTTAAATTTATTCTGTGTAATTTGTCTTTTATTATAACTTTGCAGACTCGTATCGAGTATTATCTTAACATTTTTCTTATAAAATTATTTTGCTTTTACTTACGAATGTGACTTGATCTATCAATATATCTTGATAAATAGTGAATTTAAATTTTGTGGAGTTGGTGAGCCGCAATATCTGCTTGCATACCGTATCTAGAAAACGTCGATAAATAATTTCAGAGCGCGCGCTGTTTTTTTACACTAGTATATACCAACGAAATAATATTTCTTCAGAAAGCATTGTACTGCCTAATCTAACTTGTCGGAAAACTCTACTTAATCTTATAACAGTCTAGAGATTCACCTTTCAGAATACTTGTTGCTCAGAATAATTGTTGTACCTAATTATTATTTTTATTTAAATGTATATCATACAATTATTTAATACAATAAAAAACAGCACCAATTCATTGGCATGTAGCTTTCCGAAAATTAATTTACAGATTCTAAATCTATTTTTAATAATTTAAATTTGCCACTGTAAACAATAATTTAAATATTTAATATTATTTTAAACTTCAGATTTGAAATTAAGAACTTCAAATTCCTTTTGTTTTTCGTCTTTTTATATTATATTCAAATTATAACTATATAATTTAAATATTATTTATGTTTCTGCGACCGTTAATAGAAATTTTATTTTTCAATAGATGTGTGTTATGATTTACTGTTGCCGTAACTATACTTTAAACATCTACTAATTGATCTCGAGGAGGAGGCGTGAAATCCAATTGTAAAATTAAACGAAGTTACCAAGTGAAGTTCGATTTAAATTGTATAAGCGCCTACACCGAAGAGATCAAATCCTCTCAAAAAAGTATCCCATATCTAATTACTTAGATATTCTTTTGGACAGTTACGTCAACCCTTTAAAAGAATGAAGTACGCGACAGTCAGCTGTACACAAATTCGGAACTTTTTTTTATATGTGACAAATCAGTAGCCTAAAGTAGAGCACTACAAATTGATCTCTTCGGAAGAGGCGCTTATACAATTTAAATAGAACTTTACTCAGTAAGTTATTCGTTCAATTTTAATAATAAATAAATAACAAAGAATACAAAAATAATATATTTTATATAAAACAATATAAAGTAATATTTTTATGAACATATTTTTTCTCATTACAATCCATAAGACCTTCTACGTATAAAATTATGAATCTCAAAAATAAATGTACAGCTGTACCAGGTTCTGAATCACTATTTTGTTTTCTGCAATAATAAAAAATGTATTAATAAATAGAATTATTATATACCCAGCCACATGTTACCTTTTATATTTACGAAGCATTTACTACTTCCCCCGGCAATATAGCAATAATTTCCGTTTGGCAACTTGGACATTTTCGATCGATGAGGTTGACGTAGCACTTACAACAGATTCTATGGCGGCAAGGCCTTGTCAGCTGCACTTTTTTAAATCCACGGCAGACTATACATACTACAAAACGGTAGAATTAGATATTATTCATGTTTACGTATTATTATTAAGCAGTATTTAAAAATTAAAAAAAAATAAATAAATGATCGGATTTTAGTACTAATAGGTATGTGATATTATTTACAAAAATACATTACTGATTTGTAAAATGCAATTTTCTTTTTAGCAATTTAAAATATTGATGCCAAATCATTGTGAGTTGGCTTCCTCAAAATAAATTTTAGTATTTCTGTACGTACGTATATAACATACTTTCAACAATATAAAAATATCGCCTATGAATTGGCGTGCATAAACCTGCACTCGTTTTCAGCATAAATTGAACACCTATAAGTAATAGTGAAAATTTTGAGAACCGATCATTTTTATCTGTAATGACTGGTTTTTATCAGAACACAGTCACGAATATAAAAAATACATTTATTAATAAATTATTTCTTCAACTATAATGTTTGCTTTATCAAATTTTCAATTCTTTAGAACTATTCGGAAAATGTACGGACGTATATTTTAAATTTTTGATAAATTTTCAACATTAAGCTTTCCCCTTCATATATAGAAACTTAGATTAAAATGTCTTAGCTTAATATGTATCTCTTTCGAAACAAGATAATAATTGATATCGACCGGTAATGTTTTAATATGTTCAATAGTCCATTTTCCTGTGTCTTTAAAGCAATGCTGATTCATAAATTAATTTATAGAAAAGATAAAAATTTTTATTTCATTTAGACTACTGAAGATTGTGTTAAAACTATGTACAAAATTATTCATTAATACATTCAGGGCTAAAGTGCAAATTTACTAACTAGGCTGCAGTGCTAAGATGATGATGTAAATTATAAAATTTCTAAAGATTGAGCGATTCATAGGTCAGAATAATACTTATATTAATAAAATACAAGAGATTCTCAATAGGAGTCATATATGATGTATATGAATATCCGACTATAATACAATATATTATTATAATAAAATTTTACATACGAGTCATATATGTCTCGTTCAGCACAGCAAACCCGAATTTTACGAGTAATATATGACTTGTACTGCCCCTAACGTGTTAATATTAATTGCATTTTATCAAATCAGTTTTAATAATTGCAATTCTAAAATCGCTACACTTTTCTAAAGAGAATGTCGTAGCCGTAGAACGCATGCACTAAACTAAAACAACAGCGTATTTCCTTTTATTTTATTACCAAGAAGCAACCAATGAACCAATTAAATTCATTATAAAACGAACAATTTCAAATTTTTGAATTCTTTATCGTTCTTAACATTTTTTCCTGAGCTGAGCGTCTTAACTATTAATATTCCATACTCGCTGAACCAATTGATTTATTATAAAACAAATAATTTAGAACATAATCTTGAAAATACAACACAGTCCACATGTTTTACAGCTACAACATCCCGTTAATATAATTAATTATAAATGATATTGTATTACGTGAATCATATAATTATAATACTACCATTAATGAAAATTTTTTTTGATGTTAACAACATAATCTAATATTACTAAATGTTAGTTCTAATGATAGTATTGCTTTCAATATCAAAGACATATATTAAAATTTTCATTACATCGGCCTTTGCCACCACGACGGGTCCTTTTTTTCCGTTTTCTTCTTTGAACTCGATCTGCAGAAAAACAATGTAAAAATTAAGAGGATTTAATTTTAAATTTTTGTAACAATAAAAATAAAATTAAAATTGAAATAACGTTAAATTTATCAGGGAATCAAAGGATTAATTGCTTAGATTAAAAAAAATTTGGTAAATTAAATTCTGTCAAGGAAATAAAAGTACCTAAAAATTTAAGTTCAGCGCTTACCAACATTCTGCGGAGGCCTAACGACCTCCGATTCTGCAGCTGGAGCTCCAATTACGTTTTCATCTGCTGGCTCTGCCTCTAGCGGAATAGCAGGAAATACCTGTTGCGGCTGAGCTCCTATAATTAATTAAGAATTAATAATTTAATTAAGTTAAAATTTAAGTTAAAAGCAAACTTTAAGTTAAAACTTAAAAAATTTTTTTAAAATTTTATAATTTCTCGAATTAACAAATTGAGTTATTTACGAAAAAAATTAGAAAAATTGTAATAAAGCAAGGAAATTATACAAGCTTTTCAAAATCAAGTTTTAAACTTACCATTATTCTGCACAAGCCTAACGGCTTCCGGCTCTGCACCTACATTCTCAACATCCATTATTTCATCCGCCGGCTCTATCTCACCCAGAACAATATGAACTGCCTGTTGTGGCTGAGCTACTGTAATTAATTCATATTAATAATTCAATCGCCAACTTTAAGTTAAAATTTTTTAATTTTGAATCAATCGTTTGAATTGTGTAAGAAAAAGATTAGAAAAATTGTAATAAAGCAAGGAAATTATACAGGCTTTATAAAATCAAGCTTTAAACTTACCATTATTCTGCGCAAGCCTAACGGCTTCCGGCTCTGCACCTGCATTCTCAACCATTATTTCATCCGCCGGCTCTACCTCACCCAGAACAATAGGAACTGCCTGTTGTGGCTGAGCTGCTGTAATTAATTCATATTAATAATTCAATCGCCAACTTTAAGTTAAAATTTTTTAATTTTGAATCAATCGGTTGAATTGTTTAAGAAAAAAATTAGAAAAATTGTGATAAAGCAAGGAAATTATACAGGCTTTATAAAATCAATCTTTAAACTTACCATTATTCTGCGCAAGCCTAACGGCTTCCGGCTCTGCAGCTGGAGCCTCATTAACCATTTCTTCTTCCGATTCAATTTCTAATCTAAAACATATATAAAAACACACCCTTAACCTCAAAAATTCAAATGATGCATGCGACCTAAAACATAAACATAGACGCCGCCATGCAAACAAAAATACTAATGACAAATGACCGTTGGCTTCTCCGTTCTTATATGGCTCTTTAGCGTTCTTACACGGCTTTAGGATGTGCTTAGCAGAAGCAAAAACTGTGCTACACCATACCGTTTGTATATAAACAAACGATATCGAGTTATGAGCACAGCCGCGTGGTGTACAAATATGTACACAGCGCCACGTTGAGCGACGGGTTTTCCGTGTACCTCAGCTGGAATAACAGGTATTACCTTTCGTAGCTGAACAGACACATGCCGTGGTCTACCTTTTCTACGCGGAGCAGGAGCAACTGCAGGATTCACAGGATTAGCTGCATCCTGTCGACGAGGTCTTCCTCGTATGCGCTGGATGGGACGCGCGGCTATAGTTTTGGCATTTGCTCGCGATCAATAACTTCATGAAAAAAAGAATAAACAATGTTATTTCTTATCATTTAAGGGAATATTAAGTTGAAACTTACTTTGTACATTTCTTCTTCCATTTTCTCCAAGCAAACTAAGTTTTTTCGGGACATAATTAGCAACAGCAAACCGACTATGCAGTTATGTCCGGGACAGTGCCTGGATTATTTGGTATATGTTTTCCACTCCTGATTTTTAGAAGTAAAAAAGTTATTAACAAAATCTGAAAGCAAAAAACATTTTTTTTTAGTTTTTTGCTTATAACACAATAATTACTGAAGCAATGTTTATAGTTGCAATGGACAAATTGTAGAGTATTAAAATACGGACAAAACGAGCTGTTAACCGACCTGATCGGAAAATAAGAAATCGCAACAGGCCACTATTACTGTATACATATATATTATATATGTAAACTGTATATATATATACTAAGCTCCTCGCAGGCCGCTCTCCCCACTCTACGTACATTTTTGCGCGCTAGCCGGTTTCGGGCCATGTTTAGAAGGATTTTTCACCTATTACCCAAAATTTCTACAAAAATCTTAAATAGACGTTTTTTAGTATTCCCTGATTACTTTTAAAAACCGTTTAAAAAATTAAAATCAGACTACCTCCCGAGTAGGAGGAAACAAACGGAAAAAACGCAAAATAGAATGTCAATTGCAATTGTGCAAAAACTACTTGCTCGATGGGATCTATCTTAGGCACACATAAAGTGCATGCAAAGGCTTACTTAATTGCAAAGTTTCAGCTCTCAATTTTAAAAAATGACGGAGATATGAATGTTTGAAAAAAATGAAAAATTTCTCCGTTTTTCCAAATTTTCTCGATTTCTAATTTTCCGATCAGGTCGGTTAACAGCTCGTTTTGTCTGTATTTTAATACTCTACAATTTGTCGATTGCAACTATAAACATTGCTTCAGTAATTATTGTGTTATAAGCAAAAAACTAAAAAAAATGTTTTTTTTCTTTCAGTTTTTTGTTAATAACTTTTTTACTACTAAAAATCAGGAGTGGAAAACATACCAAATAATCCAGGCACTGTCCCGGACATAACTGCATAGTCCGTTTGCTGTTGCTAATTATGTTCCGAAACGATCCTTTTTTCGTAGGTTGCTTGGCCTATTAGGACACCTACATGCCTTTAAAATTTAATTTAATGTTTCCTTCATTATCCGCTAGATGGAAACCACTTTTGAGTTTCCACTAGTAAATTGAATAAGTTTAGTATATAATAGTTCCAGCCTCGTTTCACGGTTCCAGCATATCAAAACGAAACGATCTTTGTTCTGCATAATTTATTCTATTTAGGTACAAAATTAATAAACTTATTCTTGTGCTTCATCTTTCAGTCTCTTTGATTACTTACTTTATCGACAATTATGAGATTAGCACGTTTACCATTTCGAACTCCTAGACCGGCTTCTTGCCTAAGATAATCTAAAACCATACATATCATTACCCTTGACATATCGTCTGTAATATTTCATTAATTTAAAATAATAATTATTAATAATAGGTATATATATCTATAAAGTTAGAAAAATCTTCTTCAGTAATATATTAAATGATTACCAAGCATTCTATATATATATATCTTGTCTCGATTGCCCATTGATTTAACAGCACGCAAACGAAAATTCTCTGTCATTGTTTGTGCGGATTGGCTTCTTATACGCAGACACAACATTCGCAAGGGGCAGTCAATAAGTCCGTAAATACTATAACATTGTAATTTAATCATAATATTGTTGTCAATATTATGCTGAGCCAAATTATCAACCACTGTGCTGATATGGTTCATACCTTCAGCAATTTTCTCTGCAGGTAAATGTGCAACAGCGTAACTCTTCTCCAGAATATATTCGTATTCTGCTGGAATGTTTACCTTATCCCATTTTTTCACAAGAGCCTGCCATGTCATGAAAAATGTTTTAAGAGAGTGTAAAATGACAAATGTATTACAAATATAATACAAATGTATATTTTTACTGTTATTTTACTGTAATTGTTATTAATAGTATATTACGCATCTAGGGAGGTAAAGAATTGGCGAGTCCATAGCACATGTAAATTGCCACCCGAGCCGAAGGCGAGGGTGGTAAACATGTGC
>JAPYZB010003122.1:0-10806 GCA_030522745.1 Eupelmus kiefferi | reverse complement strand
TCACTCGGCCCAGCGATTATTCCCAAGACCCTCGGCGGCAATTAATTTAACATTTCGCGCTCCCGGCAATTACGGCGAAATCTTTTCGCGAAAATTAGTCGCGCGTAGGGGGCAAAAACAGCTCGTTCGTATGCGTGGGGGCGCGCGCCTGTGTAATTGCGTCGGTGGCACGAACAAGACCGGAAGTACCCACATGCACACGTATGTACGGAGACAATTAGCGATGCGCCCCGCGGTTTCGATTTTCGGCGCGAGAGGCTAATTGTTTTGACGGCGCCGCTGCGAGGGCTGGGGTTCGGCTCAATAAGGCCGATATCGCGCGGAAAGCACGTTTGGGTTAATGTCGTTTCGCGCTTTCGGCAGAGAGGCTGGAAAGATGGCTTATTAAAAACGATAATTAAATTTCCGCCTTTCTCTGAATATTGTATTCTATATTCTGGTTTAGTTTTCGTAGAAGGATAAATCATATTAATTTCGATGCGATTCTCTAACAATATCATTATTAAATGCAATTCACTAATTTATAATGTATATAGAATTACGAATTATAAAATAAAATCAATATTGTGCATTATCAAATTTCGCGGCTATTCCAGCTAAATTAATAGCAATCTTTTAATAAATATAATCATTTCGAAAATCCACAATGAAAACAAATGAAAATTTAAAGTCAAAACAAAACAATTCATAAAATTTAACAAACATTTAACCTAAAGTTTAATTCCAACGTACAAAGCCGGCACACGTGCACTGGGGAATGCAACAGACTTTACACGCAATAACGCGCGTCAACAACGGCTCTGCTGCAATCTCCTTGGTGCGCTAATTGACAACTTATCGCGTCAATTATACGCAGCGAGAATTTTCGCGCGAAGCTGCGAAAATCATTTGTCCTCCTCGCGTATGTACGTACACGTAAAAGACGCTCTCTCGCTTCTACAATGCGCGGTGCATACGAGAGCAAGAGCATTTAAACGACGACGCACACTGTACCCATTTTCGTCCGAGCTAAAGAGCTGACTAATGGCGCGCGCTAATTGCACGGTCCAAGGAGAGAGAAAAGACGCGCGCAAAGTTGAAGTGCAAAGAGCGAGAAAGAGAGGGAGAAAGTTAAAAGAAACGGAGAGACAGCTAGCTGACGCGCTATGAAAGTGGACCTGACAAAACGTGCAGAAAGGGAGCGGCGAGGTATGAAACGCGACAGGATTTTTAAATGTGAATTGTGATGTACTTGAAAAATTTGCGGGATCCATTACAGTCCAAGTATATCTATATTTTATTAAAGAGGAGACTATAGCTTTAGTGCTCTGCTCTCCCGCAGATATTTACATCTTCTTTAAGTACCTACGCGGCGCTTATACTTACTTAAAACACTTATACCTACTCGCGCATGGATGATATAACATTTACGTTTGGGTGAAACATCATACTGAAAGATAATTTCTTTATCTCTAACCAAAGATGTCATTACATACCGAGAAAAGGCCGTATTGCGAATTCTGTAACAGGAAGCAGTCTAACGTCGAGTGTATGTTGGAGTCTTGAATCAGTTGAAGGAGAATGTTTATATTTGGTACGGATAATTAATTAGTATTTGAGTATAATGGACTTGATAAGAAAAGTGTTTAATTCTAAAGAGATTTGACAAATGATAGCTTTACTTTCGTTTCAATTTTTTAGGATTGGAATATGAAGTAGGTCAAAGAGCTTTTCTTTTCCTAGTATCAAGCACATTTTATTATCTGTGAGAGGACACAACGAAAGACACCGCAATTTAATTCCAAGCTTTGGATATCTGAAAGCGGAGATTAGCTTGACTAGTCAGTTAAAATTCAATGAACAACATTACCAAACTTAGGCATCTTAATGGATTTCTGGAAAAGCTTCTTCATATTCACGAGAAATATTTATCTCGTGAAAATTAAATTTCCGCTCCACCGTTGTTCTTACGTATACTTTAAGTTTTCGTATTTTCGCATCGCATTATTCATGCTGTTATCTTACGAATATGTTAAAATTTATTACAGACCGGCAAAATGGTAAAAGAAGATATTAATTATCGGGAAAATGCATTAAACAAATTTACTAGCGTGATTCAAAATATCATTTTCCGAGAAACGAGTTTATTTGCAACCTATTTAGCTGTTTTTTCCCTTTCAGATGTAATTTCAGAATCAATGATTCAAAAGAATTTATAAATTCCAAACTGTCTAATTAAAAATCAACATTGACGTACGCAAAACTGTAGCTGAACTCGTAATTTACAAACTTTCATCTTACAACTTTCCAAAGCTCTTAAAATTACAACACGCTTTTGTTTAAAACCAATTATATAAGTATCAGCTCAAAATAAACTAACCAAAGTTTAAACCAAACCCGAAGCAGCTACAGCGAATCTGCTTAATAAAAAACAATTATGATTGAATATGATAAATTTACAAACTTATGACACTTGCAGCTTCATCTCGAAATATTCAACGTAACAACGTACTCGAAAAACATTACAATTAACCTCTGCCGTCGACTCGCCTCTCGTAGCGCATAATTAACAATCCGCGCGCGCGCTAACGCGCTGCGCATTTTCATCGTGCTGTTCTCTCTCACACTTGTATCCTCGAGAGGCCTCGGCAGTAGTCGGCGCCCAGGATTTGCTCAGTCTTTTGACGATAGGAAGAGCGAGAGAAGAGGAGGAAAATGACTGTGCAAGTCCTCGGAACACTCGTAGCCACTTGCAGGTACATATATTGTGCTCGAGTAGGTGCTAAAATAAAGAGGAAAAACTCGACTAATCAGAGAACAATTAGGATCTTTTGTATAACGTTACAGTGTTGGAGTGTCTTTTTATCATTACAAATCGAAACAAGATTTGTTATTTTTATTAAGATTCCGAAACGTTCTACCTTAACAATTTTCATCAACCACGAGTCTTCAATACCCAGCCTCATCATGTCTTGCACATAATACACGGCTATTAATGCATCGTAAAAAGCAAAAAGCAAACAAACGCTCTGCACTCTAGAAAGGCTCTACTCCTCGTCGCAAGCAAAAAATAAAGACTATACGGACTCTCTCCCGTGCTATACACACTTATCAAGTTTCTACAGCGATGCAAAATCGTCCTTTCTCGTCGGCACATCTCTGCATTTATTCCGAGAAGGAGCGGCGCATTCAGAGTGGGCGCGCGCACACAAAAACTCGTACAGTCTCTTCCGAAAAGTCTATCTCTCGCGCTCCGCGCAGCAAAGGCTCTTAAAATTAAGGAGGTAAAATAAGTTCTTTAAACGTAGCTGCTGCAACTTTGCCCTCCTCCCCGGTTTTGTATACATAACGAGAAGGAGTAAAAGGACACTGCTCCTCTCTGTCCTGTCCTTTGTCTTTGAAAGCCGCGCCGCTATAGTCTTGTCTTGCGCAGTTTTTCAATAAACTCGCGTGTATATATATACATTCGGTAAAAGGGGAAAAACTTTGACCTACATTTTCTGCTGTATTATGATACACATTGTTTGGGTAGAGGCCTATTACGAAGGGAAAATCGCCTTTGTTGCAGTATATATGGAAATGAGGCAATTTAATTGTACCTACTTACAGCGTTTTGCCTGCCGCCATACTCAAGAAAGAGAGGAGAGGGAGGGAGAAAGGGAATTTAAACTTTTGAGGTTCGCGTTTGTGTATCTGCGTACTTGTTAGTGCAAACGCGATTTGCAACTTTTTATCGGCGAACGAATTTTAAGTGCAATTTCGCTAAATTGTAGCTAGTAATTACTCTTGTTTATTCTGGGTTAAAAATCATTTTTTTATTTTGTCTCGACAATGAAGATAAAAGTAATAATATTCTGAATATTAAAGTTAAAAAGTATTCTACCTTCTTTATCAAAAGAGACCTAAGATTAAATTCAACATCAAATTAGTCTGTGCTTCGCAACGTTCAAGTAGAAAAGCCACTGGATACAGTCAGACTTCGTCCAATTATTTTCCATTTTCAATTATCAATGTTAATTTTCTTGCATTTTTCAAAAGCAGCTTCGCACCCTTGTCAGGATTGGACGCATTCGCCTTTTCCCTACAAAAGTCACCAATAGTCGCGGGACGCGCAAAAAGACTGTCTCTCTCTCTCTCTTTCTCCCGCAACTTTTATCCGCTCCAGATTCGAAGTCGTCACTCTGCCGGCTTCTCTCCTCACCGCCGAGCGAGAAATACTCTCCAGGCAGACGCAAAGTTCCGCGCAAGTAACAGCAGACGTGCATATACAGCTTCCCAGAGGAAAATAGCAGAAACGTCAGATGGTTTAAGCGCATCACTGGCTCTCGCTGCACCGCGTGTACACACAATGCGCCGCAACATATATCTCTATATACAACGACGCGCGGCCAAAGTCGTAGATCCGAGATTAGAGGAAACAGAAGCTTTCCGCGACGAGTCCGAGGAAAGTCCTCTCCTCCCTTAATATCCGACACAACTTTATCCTTCAGCCCGTCGCTGGCTTTAAAGCCGCACTGCTCTCCTCCCGACTTTAACGAAAACTACTCTCTCTCTCCCTCTGGCTGCTGCAAAACCTCGCCCCGTTATTACACGATGAATATTCACGGCGATTTTGCGGCCGAAACTTTCGCGCGCGCGCGCGCGCTCTCATATTCTAATTAGGACAAAAAGTCGCGAGGCCGAAAGAAAATAAAGGGAGAGAGCGAGAGGGAGACTGTTGCGCAGCCGAGCTTTTCCGCTAAATCACACGCGCGAACGCGCACACGCGAGCCTCCTCTTATGCACTCTTTTCTCTCTTTCCCACCCCCAGCCCACCTCTCGCCTCATTCTCTTTTACATTTCCCGCCAGCCAGCGCTCTTTTTTTCCTCGCGCACCGCTTTGCCGATCCCTTTGCCACCCACGTTTTGACATTTACGAGCGCAGCGAGCGCACCTGGCTTTTTTTCCGAAAGAGAGTGTCGCGCTCGCACTCGCGCGCCCGAATATATCTGCGCGTGTAACGCGCGGATCCGAGCATGAAATGTGTCGGTGGCTACGGCTCTGGCCTCATTAGAATTTCGTTTTACGCTCGCGCTCTCGCGAGCTGAGGTTTCCGCGCCTTTTGTCAAGCCGCGCGAGCGCGCGCTTTTTAGGCGATTTCGTCTTCTCATTGTCAAGCGACCCGGAAATTTTTGCTTTTCGAGGCCGCTTTGGGCTTCAGCGCTTTTCCTTTTTCCACATACTCGGATTAATTCCTCGCCTAGTTTTTCTTCCGCGTTTTTAACTATCCAGACTATTATGCTAAAATTATCCCCGTTTTCATCTGCGGCCTGCGAATGGGTAAATTATTCGGATCCGAAAGGTTAAAAAAAAACTACCTTGAACCGCACGCTCGACGAAGCAGTCTAACGATTCCGCGAGAGCCCGAGAGAATTTCGCACCCCGCTCAGGTATACGCATTCTTTTCCGCTAAACTCCATCGCAAAGTAACTCCATCCGGCGGAACTCCGCAATCTCCTCGGTAGGTGCCAACGCGCGAGCGCGAATCGAAAGGAAGATGGAAAAAAAGCAGCGGTGGGCGAGCTGAGAATCAAGTCGAGCGCGAGAGAAGGAAAAAAATAAAGCAAGACAAAAGCTCGGGCCGAGGGCGGAGGAACAGTTGCGGAAAGTTCGCTCTCCTAGCTGTATATACAGCCGGAGAGAGCAGACCGGTCAAAAGCTCTCTTTCTTCTCGCTCGAGATCTAACCGGCTCTCTTTGGCTATTCCATCGCCGTCGGGGGCCGGCCGCTGTCTTATCTGTCCTCCTCGTCTTATTTCTCCTCGGCGATTTTCTTTTTTTTTACATTTGTTTCCCCCCTGCGGCGATCTTCCTACAGACGCTATTTTATCTATTTTCAAGCTGGCCCCTCATTGTGTTTGGTATGTGTGTGTGTGTGTATAGCCGAGATGCGCGCGAGAATAGGAAGCACGCTTTTGCTCCGCGGAATCCAGCGGCGGGTTCGCAAGAAAGACGGATTCCCTTATCGGACTGTGGCGGCGGCCGCCCGGCGCCGACTATCAAAGCAGCAGAGCTCGGGTTTAATCGGGCGATACGCTGGAAGAGAGGAGAGGAAAAGCCCCGCGTGTATAGCAAAAAATATAAAAGAGAAGCGACGCGAAAGCGAAGGGAAAGAAAGGAAGAAGCTGCCGCCGCCGCTGCTAGGAACTCTTTGGCTTATATAAATTTCCTTTCTCTGGAGCGAGAGAAACAGAGGAAGGGAGAGACAAAAAAGAACGCCACGGGGAGAGGGGGGAGCGACTTAAAAGAGCAAAGTCGCGTTTTCCCGGCGGAATTTCTCATTTCCTACGAGGTACTTTTGCTATTTGTTTGTTTGGCAAGTTCTTAGTCTCTGAATTATGTATGAGATCTTTCCTTTGCCTTTCGCGCGCGAGCCCCTCCTGCTTCGTGTCGTTCGCGCTCTCTTCGAGGAGTCTTCTCCTCGGTAAGAAAAAAAAAGGAGAAGCCAAGGGACAAGTGAGAAAGATAAACGCGCGAGCGAGCGATAATCGACGTTGTTCCTACCCTCTTCTTGCATTAACGTTTTTTTTGTTCTTTTTCGTTGCAGAGGCTACAATGGTCGAGCAGCGACGCGCACCAGGAGCTCTGTTACCTGAAGGGCGGCGACAAGGACACGTGCCAAAACTACGTGAGGGTCTTCGGCAGACTGGAGCCCGACAAATTCATGACCTGCGGCACCAACGCCTACAAGCCGCTCTGCAAGCATTTTCGCATAGAGGTAAGTGGCGAGCTTTCGATTTTTTCTTTATTGGATTCCATCAGATTCGATGGAGCAATTTTTTTTCGTCGATGGGTTCGATATGGCTGACCTATTTAGGATACTTGAAAGTTTTTGATGTTTTGAGAATATCGAAGAAAAAAGGTTTTAATTATGAAATATTAGATACTTTCTATTAGGAAATTGATTTCAAATATTGGGTTAGACTGTTTTTTGCCTTTTTTCTTTTAACAATTTTCATCACCAAAACTAAATAAATTTCGAACAGCTACTATATATTATATTAGTACAGAGTTAACCAATAATTATACAATAAAGCTCAATTTAATTAAATTTCCGTTATTGTCCGGACAGTTAAATGCCGAGTTGCAATAATGTAATAAACCTCAATAGTCTATTCTTCAAATAACCGATACATTCATCCACTTCCGCCGTAAACCACTTTAAAATTTCGCACTTGATTACCCGTCCCATTCAAGCCAAAAATAAATCAATATCACGCCTAGAAATCCAATCGAGCCTGCCCACTCCTCTCCAAATTACAATTTCAACCATCTTCATCCCCTTCCAATTAAAATGAATTTCGATTTTTCCGGCCTCAACAAAAATTCGTCTATTTCCCCAGCTTGCGCTCGACGCGAAATTCAATCTTGCGCTAGATTCGCACGCGCGCAGCCAATATGGCATTCGATCTTGCCCGCTTTCGCGTGCGCGCATATACTTTTCTCCTCCCAAGTATATATACACAGAAAAACGAAGCGAGCGCGCGGAGCCACGTGCCAAGAGACAAAAGGCCACTCGTGCTTCGCCAAGCGGGATTTTTCCTCCCCTTTCTCGTTTTGGCAAGGATATCCTCGTATGCATGCGCAGCCCCGGCGGGTAGAGGCGACGGCACGCTAGGATATGTCAATCCGGCGCGCGCGCGCGGAGAGGAAGCCAAAAGGAAATGGATGTAATGGAGAGAGATCGGGGATTGTAATGGACGGAGTTGTTTGGCTTTTTTTGAGCCGAGGATTTATGGCCTTCTGGGTAAGATGATATTTCGAAGAGTTGCGTCTTGAGAATGCGGAGTTTAGGAATATTCGGGTCGCGGTGGGTTCGGGTTTTTGTTGGGCTGATTAAGGTGATAGGATCTGGAGTAATGTTGCGGTGTGGGAGTTTTGAGGGCAAGATTTATTAATGCGACGATTTATAAAACGGCTTTTACATTTTCAACTATTCGTTTTGATAATTAATGATATGGTAGTTGCAAATGTTTGCCAAAAAGTAGCTATGCTAGATTTTCGGATGGGTCATTTTTCTTTTGCATTCAAAGCTTTTAAAACTGTAAAATGGATACTTATCATATTTTTTACCGCTGTAGATTTGTTCTTTGGCTAGGAGTTAAAATAACCGTTTTTACCTGAATAAAAATCTATTATTTTATTTCTTTATTTATTTTTTGTATTATTTTTCGATCACTAACTGTACATTTCGTTTAGATTTTTACGAAATATCCATACCACGTGCGGTTTGATCCATTGTCCAATTTTTTCAAGAAACTCCGGTTTATATACTTCTTTAGTCGAAGTTGTTTCTACGGTTAAAAATTACCAAGTCTGTTTCCGCATTTTTCCAAGTAACTTAGCGTTGCAACATGTGACAAATATTCAGGTTATCCCTTCAGCCTAAGACCGACGTTGGAAAAAGTCCTTTATTGGTGAGGCTGCGAGACCGCATCCACCTAAGTAATAACCACGCTTAACGCTGCTTAACTTGCGTGATCGCACCGCCGCACATTTAAGGACCTCTCCAGCGGTGCCCTTTAAATTAAAGTATTTACGTAATGAATATAGCTTGCGAAAATTTCTAATCCCCCGAGAAAAATAAAAAATTGATAAAATATACTTATTTTTCTAATGAAAACAGTTATTATTGATACTTTATTAATTGTCTACTTATTAAGAAGACAAGTAATACAAATATATTAGGATAATGTACGTATGTCTCATATTGTTTTACCAAAATTATAAATATATTCACTCAAAAAAATATCCAGGAAAAGTTATTATGATTAAAAATAATTCTTTAATGTAGGGCTTAAATTAAAAAATTTAATAATATAATCTTCATTATATAAAATATAAAATAGCATGAAAGTAACAAAAAATAACATACTTATTTGGATTTCCACCAAGGATTCAGAGAATAAATAATAAGTTTTTTGGATACATAGGTAGAAAAATTAAAAAAAAATTTTTGATATGTATTACGCGTAAAAATTTTAATATATTATGATAATATCTAATAAAATGTAAAAATGCATCCATTTCATAGAAAATTTTTTGGAACTTCATAAATTTTTCTAGGATATTTTTTTTTAATGTACAAACTCATTTATACATAATTACAAAAAAATCATACCGTTCTGATAAGCAAGAATAGATTTAAATTTGATTATATTAGAAAAAAAGAGGCTATATTATAAAAACAATGAATAATGAAACAAATAAAAGATCGGTATAAATACTCAATCAACCTGCTACAAAACAGCACCAAACAAGCAACTCTCGCAATCCCAAAACTCCAAAAAAAGGGAAAAAAAAATTAAAAAAAATTAAATTTCCTCGGACCAGACCTCGGCAGCATCACCGGGCGCAACGAAGAAATAGGGCAGAAATAAAAGGGCGAGCTCACCACGATAAAGCTCGCCAGATGCCGGACCGGCAGAAGCAGCAGCGAGAGAGCAAGAGTAAATAGGGTGCGAGTCGCGCGAGCGGCGGTCTCCTACAGGGGCAGGCGGCTGCGCGGAATCGCAATAAGCTCCCGTGAATTGCATTCGAGTGGCTGGCTCGCGCTCGCTTTTCGATTGGATGGCTTCGAGGAGGAGAATCGTAAATGCGTTTCGATGATTCGACACGGATAAAAGGGCTTCGCTGCTTGCGCGCGCGCGCGGACGACGCCCGGCGCTCCTCGATTCTTTCTCTCTCGGTCTGCTTTTTTTTATGTCTCTGCGCACACGGTGCTCGTATACGGAATTTTATCGATAAAAAAAAAGAAGAGGAGGGAAGGTTTGTGGGCATCATCGTTAAGTCACGGTATTTATCTGGGTCCTGGATGAAATCTCAGGATGTAATGTAGATTGTAAATGCGGTTGGAAATCGGGGATTTAATCTTGGGAAATTTTTCATTTAAATGTGCGATCATTTGTAATAAATTCATAATTGATTTTTGGGAGAAACTTTGAGGGAGGTCGATAACTGAACTGCATTTTTTCATTTCTGCGTCTAGCGTCCGATGCGCCGAGATCATGAATATTGATAAAAAAGAAAAGGCAATGCCTCTAATCCTTCGGAATATCGCCCGATATGCAGTACTCGTCAAATTCGCCTCCATAAAAACTTTAATACCGTGGTTTTTCGACGAAAAATTTCGTTTTTCTGGCCAAGATCTTTTTTTACGCGCACAGAAAGCGCATGTTGTTTTTATGCATAAATAAACTTTTACGCGGCAGAAGTAACAAACGCATCGCGTTTTATTGAAAATTTACAGTTTCGTAGAATAGATGACGCAGCGCCCATATTCGGTTACCTATTGAAACGGTCGAACTAACTGAAATTAAAATTCGTGAACATCGATCGACTCTTTTGCTTTGTGCATACGTATCCATATAAACAGCAATTGAAAGAGACCAAATAAAAGTTAAATCTACCGGCTAAATCAAAACATTAATAAACGCATCAATTACAAATTTGTTATTTTCTGTAAAGCCAAGTTAATCAATTTACAATAAACGCGAGCTACATTTAACTTTTTGTGCGGTCAATCAAAGCACCCCACCTCTTTTTGATTCTCTATGAATAAATTTTAATTCCATTCCAACGTCGAAAATCGCTTTCCGAGAAATTTTTCATTTTACCGCGTATATAACCGTACGAATAATTTTTAATTTGCACGTATCCCCATTTTTCCTCCGCGTGCGCAACAGCCCTAAAAAAAAATCATTAACCGCGAAAGCTCGCTGCAAATCTTTATAAAGCCGTGACGACTCAATTAAAATCTTGGCAATAAATATAACGAGCGCATATACAC
>JAPYZB010003121.1:0-16463 GCA_030522745.1 Eupelmus kiefferi | reverse complement strand
GTAAATTTAGTGCAAGTATACAGTAAATTTTTACTATTTCATCTAGAAAAAAAGAAAAATTGACTTTATAAAATGATATATTATTTTAAAATAGTCTTTGAAACAATTTATTGCGCAATTTTGTTATCCATCTTACTTCTATTCACTCGGAGGGGGATACAATAGACTTTCATATAGCTGCAATCGACGCATCTAACAACTACCTTATTAACAGCTAATCAATAATTCATACACAGCCAACAAAAAATCCATAATCAACATAATTCACATAGCTAACCAAACATTTTCTCTGTTAAACGCATCATCGTTCAAACGCAAATCTTCAGCTCACAACAAATCGCCGCTCGCGCAAATAAAACCGCGCCTCCTACCTTTCTTCATGGAGTGGGTTTGCGCTACTTTCCCCTACTCGCTCCACGAGAACCCATCCCACACGATGTTTTATTTTCATTTCGCAGCGTGTAGGTGCATTAAAAAAAAAAGAAAATACGCGAGACAGCCCGCATCTCTCGTAGCTTTCAAATCTTGCGCGCAATTCCCTCTGTCGCTTTGTTGCTCTCCTCTATTTTCCGCCATTTTCCTCTCTCTCTCGCTCTCCTCTCTTTGCCTTTGCGTTTTTTGCTCTCACTTTGTCGTCGACGTAGACGACGTCGCGCAAAAACTGTGTCCGAGCGTTCTTTGAGGTGGCCGCGTAGCGGCGAGACGGGGGGAAANNTGTGAAGTGGCCGAGTAGCGGCAAGACGGGGGAAAAAAGAAAGCAAGCAAGCGCGCGAGGAAAAAATGGGAGAAGATAGGGGCTGTAGTTGTAGCGCAGGCCGCATGTGTGGAAGTCGCGTTCTTTTATACGCTTCTAGCCGGTGCTTTTCTTTTTTATTGTTGTCTCGCTCGTTCCTTGGCTAGTGTTTCTCTCTTTCCAGCCCGCGGGCCGGAGATGAACTTTCCGCTACTGCTGTTAATTTATTAATGGGAGCCAGGCTGTCTCTGTCAGCTCCAGACTTTTCACTGACGTCTTTCTTTAGCCTCGCGCTGGGAGCAGTTTTGCGCTACGTTTCTTGCCTGCTGCGCTTGAGTCGCTTCAATTTGGGAGAAAATCTTGATCGACAGGGCTTTGGCTGAAAGTACTTAAATGGAAGTTTATAAGATTTTAGATATTTTCTTTATAAGGAGGTTGGAGAAGCTGTTTTAATTTAAATACTAGTCTGCGAAAAAGATTATATAAAAAAATTATTTTTCTAATAAATGTTGATCATTTTATTCACTGTAAATTTTTTGTTTTACCATTTTTACTAAATCAATATGTACAAATATAAAAATGATAGGAATTTTTTCATTCAGTTAGATAAGAGAAAACGCATTCAAAAATAGAATAAAATTGATAAAAAATTCAAACAGAAACTTCGGAAATATAGTAAAATGCATGTAAAAGATTTATATTAAAATAAAAACCTATAGAAACATGCAGTTTGCAGAAACGATATTTTAAAAATGTAATTTTTGTAAAATAGTTTTTAATATTTAAATATTTTTTGTGCCGTACAATAATTCTTTGAATATTTTAAATTCCGTACTGTATTTTACGTTAAATTCAATTAGAAGACAATTTTCAAGTTTAATTTACAAAATTTTTTTTCAATTTGTCATTAAACTTTTTATATAATGAATAATATAAAAATTTAATAATGATTAAATATTTATGTTTTAATAATAACTGTAGTAATATTATATAAATTTAATATTGTTTCTAGAAATCCTTATTTCTATATAGATTACAAATCAATAGAACTACTCACATATGTGTATACATGCAAAAAATATTCGTCTAGCACATTAGCTTATAGCTCATTCGTATTTCCTCTATTCCCTTTCTAAAAAGGCATTCAAATGTACTGCCTCATGATCTCTTTGAAAATCAAACTATTCATCGTCATTTTACCAGCCATTTCCTTTTTTATACGCATATCATCAATTCATAAAAAGGAATGTCACGCGCGCTAGAATAGTTCAACGAAGTGCCTATAAAACACACTTTGCTCAAACTATGTAAAGACGCTCACAATATGAAAGGAAATGTTGTAAATCGAGTAGCATTCTTTCCGATATATCTTTTGCTAAAGTCGTGTCAGTAAAGTTATGTAGATGAAAATTTTGAATTTAAACCGTTTACAAATTTAACTTGAATATGTTATTAATTCCAGATATTAGATTTTTATGTTGTTTAAAAGATCTAAATAATTCTTTAAAATTTTCTTATTTTAAAATGTATTATAGTGCAGTATTTCCACTTGATAAATATGAAATTTTCTCGTTTTAAATTTTAATGTTTAATAAATATACGTCAAACCAAGTATAAACTCCCAATTTATTTAATTCCACTTTTAACGAAACTTTAACACCAGATCGCCGATAAGCCCACTAAACTTTCAAAATTATCACGCCATATCCAATACCAAAACAGTCACCCAACTACTTCCAAAAACGACCCAATTAGCCCATCCCGAATCCGAACCACCCCAACCTCCCACAACAACTCTCGAAAATACCCCCAAACAAATTCCCAAATTTCAACAACTCTAATAACCCTCTCCACCCTCCCTCAAACCAGCCAACCCTCTCAGACTCGTCGAACGAGGATGACGCGGATATTGTTCGCAGCAGCCGTTCGCAGGATAGTCGCGCGGTGTAACAAGTCGTTATACGTAGCCGGCTGCTGCAGCTACCTCTCGCGCGAAGATTAATGACGCGGGAGAGCCCTACACTCTCTCTCCGTATGAACCTTCCCCGGGCTCATGTTAAATGGCCCTGGGCTTCAACGACGCCATAATCCGCCGGAGGTTCCTGGCCATTAGCGGAGCCGCGCCATGAAAATTTTCGTAGCCGTATTTACTGCCGCAAGCTGCCGAGGATGCTAAAAGAGGGTGGGATTTTGCGCGAGGCTTTTTCGAGCTCAGGAAATTACGCAAGCGAGAGAGAGAGAGCTAATGATCGAGTTTCGAGAGTCGCTAACGACTGGATTTTCGATGGTTGAATATTTTTTTTTCTGCGCTTTTTTTCATTTGTGCGCGCACGCAGGGATGTCGGCGCTGCGGTTATTGAGTTCTCGATTGGATTTTTTTTATGCTTTTTGTTTACAGCGGTAGAAAATTGCGCTACGCTCGAGAAGTAAGAGTGGAAACGCTGCGGTTTTGAGAATCGATTTCACATTGAGAGCCGGGGAAAAATTATTGCGTGTAGTGGCGGAAATAGGATCAAACTATAAAAATAAAACAAGAGCTGATTTTATTTACAATTTTCTCGTTAAAATTTATTATTTTAGAGCGCGGATTTGCCGTATTTTTAAAGCTCTGTATTAAAGGATTTACAATAAATTGAAAATACACAACAAATCATATTTTTATCGTACAAATTAATAATATTTTTCTAAATTATTAAAAAAATTATCTATTAAAATCGTCTCTATTTTTTACAGTTCAAATGCTGCGGAGCTGTGAGATTTGAGGATTGGTTACTCAGCGAATGGATCAAGGACGAGGAAGTGCAAAAAAATGGAAGCCTTGTACCGGACAGTTGTTGTAAAACGCCCAGCTACCTCTGCGGTAAACGGGACCATCCATCGAACATTCAATACACGGTAAATTTCTTTTACTCCTACTACATAGTAGCATCTTTTTCTAAACAATTGCCTGTGGAAAACATGTTTCCTTTTATCTTTACAAAACAAAACGTTTTAAAACAAAATAAAAGTAAACTTCTACCTAGTAGCAAGCTTTTCTAAACAATTACCCGTGGAAAAGGTGGTTTTCTGATTGTTTCCTTTTCTCGTTACAAATTAAAGTATTTGTAACTTTTTATATTTTTTATACCTTAAGTTCTTAAACTTTTTGTAACCATAATAAAATTTACGACTATTTTAAAATTGGAAAAATCTGAGTGATTAGTCAAATAATTTTGATTTTTATTCCAAGACAAAAATATGCAATTTTCAACATTGAGTAATCATTATTGGACTACACAACACAACACATTCTTACACTCTGTTCAAAACATTTTTAAAAAACATTTTTTGAACAAATCAACTAAACTCCAATGTTCTTCATCTTCCAGGGCTGCATCTACAAGTTCCTGGAGACGACGAAGGACCACCTGATAATCCTGGGCGCCGTCGGCCTCGGGCTCTCCGTCCTCGAAGTATTCGGCATCATCCTTGGCTCCTGCCTCTATATCAAGCTCAGGCACGACTTCGACGACTGAGAGTTGCTTTACATCGAGGCTAATAACAACGGGCACTCCTGGTGCCGCTACGCCCAGGATCCAGCCTGATAGGACGTCCGGTAGTAGCGCGATTCCTCTCGGTCCCTCTGAGCGGCCCACGAGGTACCGAGAGCGAGCTCGACTTTGCCTACTCGCGCTACTACGTGAGAACGACGAGCCACGACACTGCGATGTTTACAGCCTTCAATGCGATGTATATCAAATTTTGCGAAAAATGAAAAATTGAGGAAAGAGGAGGAAATTTGGAAAGGCGGGAGTAGCGATTCGTCTCGGGAATGCCGCGGGGAGATTGTATTTATGTATTTATTGAGGGGGAGTTGGGGTTTTTGAAGGTGGAGAGTGATTGGAATTGCTATTTTGCAGGTTTCAATGTTGTTTTTTGTATTATTATTTTTGTGGTGACAGTTAGTTTTAAAGTTTTTGAGAATGAGGTAATGTATCAGAAAAAGTAATATTAGACCATTTTATATACTCCGCGTAGAAATTTAATTTGTTAAAACTAATTTTTGAAATTTTGTTACGTCTAAGAAGGTATTAACTGAAGCTTAAACAACTGCCACGATTATATTAATGATAAGGCAATCCAGTTAGGTCCTAATTATTAGACTTTATTTAATTTTCAATTCGAAATACTATGTATTTTAATAATTGTTTTTAAATAAGTTTCATAGATAATTTATTGACATCTTATTTTTTATAAAAACGTATAATTGTCTTTGCAAATAGCAATTTCATTTACTGGTCAGCTTTAAAAAAAAGAAATTATATGTAAATAATTATATTATTATTTATTAAAATATGATTCGAAAAAAGAAGAAAGAGACCAAAGTAAAGTTTCTAAAACTTTTAACTATTTTTTCCGAGGCGAATTCGTTACGACTGGTCTTTACTATATTTGTAAAATAAAGAAAAGAATTTTTAACGAACGAGAATAAATAACTTGTTTGCGCTGTTAGTTCAGCTAAAAGCTCACTAACAAATGCAGATAATTGATGGAAGAAAAAAATGTGTGTACATGGAGCACAGAATCTCTTGTCAAGCAATTTTATTCGAAAACCCTATTACCGTATTAAGAATCTCGATTTAAGGCCCAAAATTACAAGGGTTACATTTTTTTTATTTACTCAATACTGCCAAGAGTACGCTTTTTTAAACTTGCAGATTTTTAGATCGCAAATGCGCACTGATGCTGAAATTTAGAAGACTAAAATTTTACTGTCGCACATTATTACTAATTTGAAAAAGCGAGCACAACAAAAATATATTTTATGTACGATTAGTTGTAAATTTTCACTAACTAACGATGCATGTTTCCTAAGAAAATTTATAATACCGTAAATACATCACAGTTTTTACTTTCATACACTAAAGTCGATACAAGCTGCGTAGAGAAAAATAGAATAATTTAGTTACAGCAAAACAAGTATATTTATACGACACAATTTTAAATTATTTTCGTGACACTACCGACACAATGTAAAGGTGTATTTTTTACCATGAAATGTACAATTTTTGCATAATCTTTCGTTGACGAAACAATCCCATATATATCGAATAATACGAAAAATATGTAAGCGCTACAAAACTGTAAACACTGACCATGCGCGGGCGAGACGTGCGAAAAGCGAAAATAGCCAAATTTTCGCGGAGGCCCATACTAGTCAATGGAAAACTAAATTTGTGAAAAATGTTATATCGATTCCGCGCTTGCGGAATTATCTTGAAAAAAAAATTCAATATGAATTGTATTCAATTTTAAAAATATTTTTCACGAACTATACATATTTCGTTACTTTGATGTAATTCTTTTTGCTCATTTTATGTGCACTTTTCTAAGACAGATTTTAATTTTGTAAAACTAATTACTCTTTGTAGAATCAAAGAGTTATTTCGTAATTTTATTCAGCCACTGCATTTTAATCAATTATAAATAATCAAACAAAGTTTGTACAAACTAGAAAAGTTACATTTTTATATAAAAAAATTAATTTCAAATCTTAATGAAAAATGTATATTTCAAAATGACGAAAAATGTAAATGGAGCGTGGGAAGAAAAAAAAATAAAAGGATAGCCACTCCAGCTATTAGAGAACTGTATACAGTGCCTTGATACACGATAAGCGAATAATAATTTTAGCCCATGTATATAGTTGCGATCGACGATTCAACATATGATGTTTAGCGATATGAGCGTGAGAAAATCGAAAAAATCAACATCCTTTTGATCAATAATTTTATTTAAATCAATGAACATATATATGTCTTTTAGCACCGCAAAGACTATGCACGCCTTATTGCTGTATTTGTGAGAAAGATTCACTTTTTTCGTCGTCAATCGCAGAAACAGAAAAGCTTTCGTAAACAGAGGCGTAATTTATATTATATAAAAAAATCGCTGTGAATAGAACGGCGTGCCTAATAAATCGTAAAAAAACGAAGATCGATACCTATTTTACTATTGTTTTGTTATTATTCTTCTAATTATTATTGTAACTATTGATATTATAATTAATCATTATATTATTACGACAATTATTACATACATATATGAAATATATAAAATATATAGTTATGTATTTAGTACTTAGACAATCTTATAAATATTGTACATATCAATTGCTATTCTGTTATGAATAAAAGAACAAAAAAAGTAGTTTGCTGTATTGATTTTACAACACTGTTTGCAATGTTATATATATTATTTTTGAAATATTTGAATTCTTTCTTATATTTATCTATGATTTTATAAATTTTTAAAACAAATTGTTTTAAGTTTTATTAATATATAATATTATATTTTTATATCGTGACACTGTACCATTTAAATTGATTTCTTTACCAAAAACAAACGCCTAATGGAATTTGCAATAATTAAAGTACAGCTAAATTCAAGATGTTTATTTTAAAACTCTAACCTTTTAAATTTGTTGTGATACTGTACATTTCGTAATTGTAAGAATGGAAGACGTGGCAAAAGTAACTCAATTAGAAAAGGATGTTTCAGTTCTCAAAGAAGTAAAAGATAATAATAACTAATATAAATTCAAAATCAAATTCATTTCAACTTATTTTTATTTTTATTTAGATACTAAATGAGCGCCTAGATGGCGGTCTTCAAGACAAAGATGCTCATCAAAAGGAAGAAGAAACTCTGGCTGCATTAATGCAGTCGAGTTCTTCTAATAAAGGAGTATCATCAACTGCTAGTGAAGAAACAATGCAATCAACTAGTAGCAACGCTGAAGAAAGAAAATTAAAGAAACGTTCTTCTATTTCGATTAGATTAAAAAATTTATTTTCAAAAAAGAAGAAGGATTCATCATCAAGTATAACCGAATAACTAAATTATTTAGTTTTCCAAATAAGACAATGCGAATGCTTTTTAATAAATATAAATTAATGGTTCTCAAACGTTCGAGAAATCTACTCATATTTTTAAATACCAATTAACAGGAAAATAAAAGGTTTAACATATTCATTCTTTTATTATTTCAACAAAGTGCGTACAAAATTTCAACAACGTCAAATATTAAACCTAAAATCTTCACCATAATCCAAAAACAACAAAACACTTAAAATACTGCATAACCAACACCAGTCCTTCAAAACCAGCATCATCCTCAAGAGTACAACAATCTAAAACTATCCAACCGCGTCCATCACCTTCGCCTTCCAACCGCAACAGTACACCCAGCGCGCAGTCTTGACTCGATTAAAGCACACCTCAGCTAAAACGTCCCGGTGCTCACGCGGGCAGTCGAGCATCGGCCTCGGCGTACTTGCACATAGCCTGGAGATGCGCGAGTAGCATATCCTCGCGGCCGCTGCCCAGCGAGACGAAGATCCAGCCTATCACGGCGAGCGCGTCCTTTGACAGCGTCAGCTCCCGCCAGCCATGCAGCTCGCTCGGCCTGATCCCGACGTGGCCGCTGTCCTGTCGGATTACATTAATGCGTGCTTGGTTATGAGTCGCTGGAGGTGGGCTTGAGTGCTCTGACGTAATGGATTTGCGGGGGAGTGGGTACGATAAATGTGAGCCCGAGCTCGGTAATGGAATACTGTTAGGACTGCTATACAGATCTTGGATTTCGTTATTTTATTGGCTGGGTACGTTACAACGTGGTACAGATTGGCATTAATTTTTTGTTTAATAGATTAGTTGTATGCTTTCTTTAATTATTATTATAACGTTAGTTTTTATGTTGTATTGAGAGAATAAAATTTTTGGGAAATGGCCTTACTACAGAAGTAAAAAGCATACTTACGTTGATACTGTTTTCGGCAAGGTAAGTAACATTGCTGGAATTATAATTAATTAGCGTCATTTTATCCTCAACTTTCAAAGTTGCTTGATGTAATGAAAATGCTACTATGTACAGTGGAACTGCTAGAATGGATAGCAAATGATGTTTGCGAATGTCTCGAAGGTGATCTACTCCAATATGAGCTAAATCAAATCTAAAAAAAATAATAATATTAATATAAATATGCTAATACCAAAAATAAACGTAAACAACCACAAAATTACTCCTAAATTAAGTATTTATTATCAACAAAAATTTTATTTATTAAAAGTATTAATATTTATTGCAAATTGAGAATCGAAAATTGAATTAAAATACGATTCAAATGAATGATACATAAGTCACAGTTACGCGATTCGTAATATAACTATAATTTTGACATATACTTACTTATCAAAAGTTGCAATGACGCACATAAAAATCAAAAACGAATACACGCTAGTGTAAATTTCTGACAGAGCAGAATAAATACTGATAAACTCCTCAGAATTGTCAAAGTAGGTTTCCATCTGTAGAATAAAAAAAAGGATTTTTGTTATCATCTATATTTTTTCAATGAAAGCGACGTTTTATTTAATTTTAATATCCGATAATCTTAAAGTCTAAAATTTATAAGACTTTAATACAAATTTCACCAATAAGTTCTAACATAACTCAAATATTGACAAAACACATAAGCATTTCATCCCACGTTCCCATGCACTCAACTAAAATGAAAAAACTCACATAGATAAAATGCATCATGGCAATGCCACCCAGCAGGCCCTGGAACACGTATCCGCTCGAGCGCCAGACCTTCTGGAAAGCTATAGCTACTTTGATAGGTCGCCGAGGACCACCTGAACCGTCAGCCGGCATAGCCTCGGAGCTCCGCCGGGAGTGCTTGTCGTGATGGCCGTGGATCTTCATCGCGCTGAAGCCATTCCTGCCCTGCACGTAGATCCGGTCGGTCGTCAGTTCCGGCAGAGGAGCTGGCTCCTCGTATTTGGTGCGCTGCTGCTGTTCCTGCGCTTTTTTGAGGATCTCTGCGATCGGTAGCTCCGGGGAGTTCTCTAGGGATTAATTTGGGAGTGTGAATTTATTGGTTCTGATGATGGCGTGGGTGATAGGGATGGTAGATTAAAATTGAGGTTACATAATCAAATTAATTTTCAGTTTTTATTAGCTAATTTCGATTATTTTTTAGATTTTATTCAATTACTGTTTTAAGGGCTCTCTATATTATTTTTAATAATTTCAATATCATCATTCACAATATATTTTAATGCAAATAGTATGTTGTCAATATTGACAAGAAATGATCGATTTGACTAACAAATCTGCAATCTTTTAATACTACTCGATAATTAATTCGATTGAATCAAAATTTTATTAATTCCTTAACTTATTCTATTAGTGTCAAAATACTTTTGTAGAATTAAAGGTTAAATTCTCTTAAAAGATAGATACAATTAGTATAAATAATTTTAAAATTGCATAATTTTGCACTTTGTTTTATTTTTTTATTCAATTATATAAATTTTTACGTTTATGTTTAGTGTCAATAAATTGAATTTTTCTAAAGTTTATTACCTTGCTTATGCTGCTTTTTTCTTTTACTTCTGGTATTATCTTTTTTAACTGACGAATCTCCATCACCGTTATCATAATGATTATCATTTCTTTTCTTAGGTTTTCGATGATTTTTGTTCTTTTTATACTTGGAAGTATCTTCATCTCGATCGCTGTAAACTTCGTCTGACATTATTTCCTCTATGCTATCCTTAGATTCAGATTTACTTTTTTTCCTATTAGATAATGTCTTTTTGTGTTTCATGTCGGAAAAATAGTCTTCCGTATCTTCATCAGGATTTCGTTCTCTCCGTGATGTGTTCGATAATAATCGTTCTCTCTGAAAAATTAATTATTAATATACGACCGTACAGAGAACTAGAGGAAATTGAATATTTTGACTTTTGATTTTTAAAATTCATAAGAGAATTTATTAAGACTTTCGTAAGAAACGTTTAAGCTTTATTTAGAACAGAGACATTTTTTCTATTGATTAGATAAAATTCGTAATATAGTTTTTAGAAATAGATAAAGTTTTGAATACATTTGAACTTAAAACTGAAATAGTATATTTACCCTATGCAATTTATGTGAATGATCACCGGAGTTACCGGCGTAACTTTGACTTGATAATTCTTCAATTTCGTTAGACTCACTTTCAGCTTTCCGTGACATTCGTGATTTAGTCCGTTCTCGTGATGTTCTTTTAGAGGGCATTTTTAAATCTGAAAAACTTATTTTATTGTTATATAATTGTTCATATTAATATATCTGATTTTTTTTTTAATTTTAAGTAAATTCTTCAATAACATTAATCGTAATAAATGTTACAAATTCAAATAAAAATTATAAAATTATATTTATCTATTTTATTTTATTTAAAATTTTCTATTAAAAATTTGTTATCTACTATTTAAATATTATTATTTAAATATTAAATTTTTCTTTACAAATAAATTGAAAGGTTAGGTCTTATTCTACTTTAACTTCAAAACAAGTGTATCGGTTTTATTCTTAAGTGATACATTAAAAGATTTGGATATTTAATATAAAATTTTTAAAACACTCACCTTAATATACTATAAAATCTTAACCTATTGTAAATTTTAAAACAATGTTTACGTCAACTATACTGTTTGTATGCATGCACTTGCAGACCTTAATACGGTGGACTACGCTCTGCCGCGACTGCGCCGACTAATGCGTCCTTAGCAACGCGTCGAGACTTTTGTTGTGGTAATATATCCTTAAATAAGTTCAATAGAAACACTTATTTGGTGACAATTTAGTAAATATGTTTCAGGTTATGCAATGTCTACGATTCATATTTTTACTTACGACATGCAAATTATAAAATTAAAAATATTATTAATTAATAAAAGGTATATTATTTTCAGTTAAATAACATTAGACAATATAATGTTGTTATACAGAAATGCTATATTGACTGATTTTATTTTTAACTGGCATAGTTGTGAGACCTACTTAAAAGTTGCTTTTATTTATTCAAATATGATAGCAAATTTTGTTGTCCTCTTATGAAAATGGAGATTCATTTTTGAAATCGTTACTTAATTCATATTAATAATTTCACCAATAATTGTGATAAAGAAAGATTTAACGTTTTAAATAAAAATAATTTCATTTAAGTATACTAAAAGCTAAAGATTTAAGTAAAATTATAAAATTGATTTATATTAATCATAGTGTTTTAGTTATGTAAATATTATAATAACTTCTTTTTCATGAGACGCAAGAGTGATCTTAGATAAAACAATAAAATTTCTAATAATAAATTCATTTTAACTTACTTATGAATTACATACAATATTTTAATAAAATTCAATTTTATAATACCTACTTTTCAATGGCAAAAGTTGTTACATAAATAAATGAAGCCTCACTAGCCCCTCCTTGTAGGCAACCCTTACTACATTGAAGACTAACATTCGCCAGTATTGCAGGTTGTTACCTTTAGCTGGTCAATAAGAACTTTTCAAATACCACCTGAGAATGGAAGCTTTTGTCTGAGTAGTACAGATGTCGTTACCTGATTGTATTCTATTATGTATGAAAATTAAATAATTAATTTTCTGAAATGTATCAACATCTCTAAAATACTCTGTAACAGGTAAATTAGTAGACTTTTTAATATTCTTAATATTTTTAATTTGCAGCTATATTTCAAAGATATATTATGAAAGTAGAAAAATTACAACAAAAATTGTTTAAATTTTATTTTTCTCAGTTGTGTTTGAGTAATAAGATATAATTAGATAATTAGAAAGCTTTAACTCAGAAATTCCAAGATTGAAAATAAATAGTTAAAATTAGTTAAATAGTTTGAAACTGTAGTTAATATCATAGAAAGCAATGCATATTCGATAAAAATAGTAAATTCGGTAAATTTTCCTTTTTTACTAAGAATGCTACTCTAAAGTTTCATCAGAATTAGATTTCTGACAATGGTCCCCTCTTTATTAGTAGTTAAATACAATATATTCCACACAGTAGAAATCTACTAAATTGAATTTTTTTTGTTTTAACAAAAGAGTACAACTTTACTAGGCGTTTTGAGTAAGCGATTGCATAGATGTTTCCTTTTTTATGGTAACCGTAACTTGGACAAATTAATCATTAGAGGCGGCCTTATAGAAAAATTTTTCTAATTATATTGACCCATGAAATTTTCAATACTTAAAATAGAATTTTACGTATCTCATAAAGTATAATTTTGATATGTTTAAAATACTTTTACATATTAAGTGTTATTAAGATACTTTAAAAGTTCTTTACCAAATTACTAGCAAACTATTTAATAACCAATTATTTTTATTGTATAATTATGTTAGTAGAAAAATCAATTATGTCTACTAAAATTGTAAAACTCTGTTGATTTAAGTTTTATTTTTATTGAGCAACAGAAATTACAGAAATCCATTTTAACAGTTCTCTATAACTTCCTAATAGTTGTAAGAAGCTTTCTATTCACAGTTCACTAACGATTTTAAAAGTCTTACGCTTTTCTATTAATTATACATTTAATTAATTTCTGTCATTAATTAAATAATAAAACATTTAAAATGTTCAAAGAAAAATTTTTGAGTAAAAAGACATTATTTATTAAATGTTTATTTTATTATTTCAAGATATCAGGAGTTGCAACAGTTGCTTTTAATACTGAAATAGAAAAAAATAAAAACAATCAAAAATGGTTATTTTCACAGTCAAAAATCGGACTTATTTATAATATATTTTTGATGTTTCTAATCTTATTTTCAAATTATTTCATTCATACATTTACACAGTTGCAGTTTGATCAAATATTGTATTCAATTCATGTTTTCTTTGGCATTTTAACTTCCTTATCAATTATTATGATATTTTGTATTAAACACAAAAATATTATAGCGATATCTAAAAAAATGAATACAATCAGGATTCTGCCGCTAGTAACAAATTATAATAGTAAAAATAAAATACCAAATGGTATTCTTCAAATATTTTTTTTTCACATCTCCATATTAATTTTTACTGCAATACCAATGATTAGCTACGACATTACATTAACTCTGTATAAAATTATTCGATACGTTACTGAATTTCCAGCAAGTGCAACAATAATACAATACAGTATTATTTTGAAGTTTATACATCAACAATTTAAAATTTTAAATTACAACATTTCTGAATATTTAAAAGAATTCTTAAGAACTCCAGAGATTAAATTTATTAAAACAAAATATTCACAATTCAGTATGCATAAATTATATACGTTACGTAAATTACATACATTTTTAATCAAATTATCAAGAGATTTGTCAGAATTTTATGCTTACCCGATGATGTTATGTGTATCAAATATTTTTTTTACAGTTATTTTAGTAATTTATTTGTGTGTGAAGCCATTTTTTCTTGGGACAAACTATGTACCACTCGAAAAAACTATTTATTACACTTCATATGTTTTTTTCTGGACGTTTGGACTGATAATTTTAACAAAGTCAGTTACTTCAACGGTTAAAGAGGTAAAACTTATTAGATAAATACAATGTAACAATTGTTTTATTTAAAAAAAAAAAAAACAAGACCATTCCTAATCCTATATTAAAAAATCTATTATACTCTTTTAAACTTTACCTATTAAGATTTTAAAACTTTTATATTTTCAATAAAATAAATATTAATGTTTCCTATGAAGTATATAGTTTTAATGGTATAAGTGACATAAAATGTAACATCTTCAGAAATTAATTCTATATCTACGAAATTAGCATCGTTTCGGATAATAGGATCAATTATTAGATACAGTTAGATTTTATATAATTTTTATAAATGAACTTATATTGAAATTATTTTTTACTGGCAAATTTGCTGTCAAATATGCTTTTACAAATATTTCGGGAGTACAAAATTACATATAATTTCTGTATAATTTATTTGAGCGGAAGTAAAACTTTTATTTACAATTAAAATAAGAAAATTTTAAAATTGAAACCTAATTAAATACGGTTTTTTGTTTTCTTGTTATTATTAAAAAGAATCAGATCAGATAAAATTAAGGACAATTAACTAGTAAAAATATTTAATGTTTCACAAAAAGTGTGATGTTTTTAATTCTTACTCGTTTGTAGCTACTTTATGTACTCTAATTTAAAATATAATAATAAGTATTTTCTTTAAATATGCAGAGCCGGAAAACAAAAGACATTATCAATGATTGTTTAATGAATGCTGGCAATCCAGAGATTGAAAAAAAGGTAAAAAAATGCGAATGTTATTTATTATATAATATTTATTATATATTATGATTATAAATAATTACGGAAACCTATTTTTTTTATTCAATTTTTAATTTGAGAAAAATTGCGGCTATATCGTTTGTGGCTAGAACATCGTTGTGATGTTACAAGAAAATATATTATTTAAAATCAAAAATTTAATATTAAAAATGCGTTTCCGTAATAATTACTATTACTTATTAATTTAAAGAGCATCTTAATAGATTATAATAGGAATAATATTAAAATTTCAAATTTATTTGATATTAGCTGAAACAATTTTTAAATTTTGTACAACATGCAGATGTGAAATTCACAGTTTCTGATTACTTTTCTTTGGATGCCTCGCTATTGTCTTCGGTACATATTTTTTATAAATTAAACTAATTTTAGTATTGTGTCTAAAGAAGAATAGATGTCTAAAGAAAATATTTTAGCTTGCAGGTTCAATAACTAGGTTTTTAGTGATAGTTCTGCAGTTTCAAGAATCTAATTAAAAAAAAAAAATTGAACGTAATACATGCAATTTAATCTTTTTATATATTTAAGAACAAATCTTAAAATTCTCAAGATTTGTATTTATTGTTTACTGATTAGTTGGTGTTCGAATTAGTTTTTTCAAATCTAATGACATGATTTAGTTTTAAATAAGTGAAATAAATTAATTGTATAATCTTGTCAGACATAGAATATTACATCTGTAGGAAAAATTATTATACTGGTAATTACTTCGGATCTGGAAGAGACTAGAAGAATCGAAAAAATTGCTATAAGAAATTACTACTAATTTATAGGAAATTTTATAAAACGGATCGTACATTTTTTTATACTACTACGTATAAATAATACTAAATAAAAAATTTATGACTTCTCATGAAAAACTACGGATTCAAAAAGTAAAAACAAAAAACACAACAAACTGAATAAAAAAAAAAACAAAATAAAACAAATGATACGTTTAAACGACGTTAAATGAATTCTACCCATTCCAAAGCACTACCTCCCAACCAGCTCTCTCTAAAACGCACCAATTTAGAGCGGTAATCAGCTCTCAGCAGGCCTCACTCGCGTGTAAATAAGAGCGCGCGAAATTGCAGCTCTCCGCGCGTGCACAGAAGCACTTACGCGCGCGGGCGACTCCACACGGCCAGTCTCTCTCTCTCTCTCTTTCTCTCTCGATTCTATTTCTCCCGCGGCTCTTCTCTCTCTTTCTCTCTGCGTGCGGCGCGTTATGTCGCTCGCTAATTTGGATTTATGTTCGCATTCGCACGTCGCCGCTCGGCGAGTCGTCGATCGCGAGTTTTCCCTTTTACAGGAAAGCCCGAGCGCGCTTCCATCTTCCTCGCGCCGATCGGCTCTCTCCTTCCTTTTAAATCGCGCGCCCAAGCGGGAGGTGGATGCAGGTATAGGGGGGCCGCGCAAGTGACAGCCGAGTGCGAGAACGATCGACTTATTTTGTCCACGGAGCGGTTAAAGGGATTGGAGGGATAAATTATTATTCGCCGGGGTAATTGGTATTTGCCAGCGGTCGAGGAGTTGTCGCTAATGTGGACGGGGA
>JAPYZB010003120.1:0-10810 GCA_030522745.1 Eupelmus kiefferi | reverse complement strand
GCCTATCATACCTGATATGATAGCAGCTATCATTAAGTGGATATTAAGGGCACATTCCTCTCTTTCAAGTTCCTTCGGATATAGGTCGTGTTTGTTCTGTAAATCCAATAGGGAATAGTCCATGATAGAACTAGAAGAGATTCCGTCAATGTCGTGTGTCCATAAGTTTAGAAGGTTCCGGGGGCTGGTTGTGAGAGCCTTGATATCTAGGGTTATCGTGGGAATAAATAAGCGCGAAAGCGTGTGGAACGTGGGAGGCTTAGACGTTAATTGATATCCAGTGTTTAAGGCAATGCAATGATGATTCAATTTGAGTACTCCTGTTCCGGAAATGTTCATTTCCCTTTGTTTTTACTCTCGACATGTTATTCGTAAAGTTTCTGAGGTTGATTACGAATAGACCCATTTCTCGGTTGAATCAATTTGGGCTTAAAATGGCGAGTGAATTTCTGAAAAACGAACGTTGCAACGATGATAGCTGCGGGTGTTTGGGTGTGTCAAAAACAAAAATTCACAACTACTATTGGACCATTCATTATGTGTGGGTTGTTCCTGCAAGCATAGGGAGTGGTCCTTTAATTTTATGCATCGACTCTACTGCAATTCAGTGATTCGATATAAGGTTTTAACCGGGTCGACCTCAATAAGGGGGGTTTCGGGTAAAATGTATGCGGAGGTGATTTGATTTTGACTTAAAAATTGAGGAACAGGCAACTAATGAACACGATAAAGTCTGTTGCAAGGTGTTTTCGCCCCAATTGTCGATAATGTTTGGGTTGGCTCCGTAAGAAAGGAGACATTTGATAATGTTATGTAATAATTGTTCCGCGGCTACGTCTGGGAGTCCGGATCCATTCGGATTAAGGGCATTACAGATAGAATTAGGTATAGGGACATCCAGCATGGTTAAAACTCTATATTCTAGCGCTTTGTGAAGGGCGGTGATTCCCCACTTATTCCTTAGGTTGGGCTGGGCTCCCCTTTCTAATAGTTCTCTAGCAGAAGATAAATCGTTATACATGACCGCATAATTAAGGATGGTTCGTCTCGACTTGTCCCAATGATTGAGATCTAAACCGGCGTCAAAAAGGACCCTTAAAATTTCGGTATATTTTATCTTTAACGCATGAGCTCTAGCGGGAACAACATTCAGAAATCTAATCTTTGCGGGACTTCTTACGCAAATTTTTATCAAGTTAACGTCATTTTCGCGGGTGGCTTTAAGATTGATTGCGCTTAATTCTGTGGTAGAAATTCTATTTTTATTGTTGCTGAACAATCATCGTAATAGGGGGGTGTCATTTAAAGCCATATTCCCTGTAAGAGTTCCTTGATTCTTGCTATGGATCTCGATTTAATTCGTGACGCGTACTGTAAAGGAAAAGTATCTTCTGTTAAATCTGTCCTACGAAGCCGAAAATAATAAATGCGGAAGAGGAGAAACTCGGAGAATACTATAAAAAAAAAGGAAATATAAAACGACTTGGGTAAGGGAAATGACAATTGTTAACGCGGAAATAAATTGTAAATTCATAAATCATTTTTCAAATAGGCCCTTATCAGCAAAACATCTAAATGCCATTTCTCTACTATCTGGTTTTAAGACTTTATTAATCGTTTTCTTCTTGTTCTCCCGATCTTATATATGATTTTCTTATTCGAGTAGCGTGTACGACCTTAAACCGATTATGTCCGATTTGAATCTTTGCATTCCCGTTCCTCAGAAGATGGACTATAAGATAGGGGCCCTTGTATTGATCCGCAAACTTATGAATTTTTCCCCCTTTTATCAACCAAACCGATTCTCCTATTTGAAAACTCTGAGGATTAGCTTTTTTATCATAATAATATTTAGCTTTTTATTTTGCCGATACTAATTTTTGTGTGCAATGTCCTGTAATTTGTTTAATCTTGTCGTCAAGTCTATTATATAGTCGTCGTATGTCACTAACTTGTCTTCGAGTTCTAGAGGATCACTTGAAGGTGACTGAGCGAGTTTACCGAAAACTAATTTATAAGGAATATGTTGCGTGGCTTCATGAACAGAGCTATTATACGACCAGGCTGCCATTTTCAACCATTCGTCCCACTGACTGTCTTTTGAAATAAATTGCTTCAAATATTCGCTTAAGACATGATGGCTGCGTTATATAGACGCGTTAGATTGTGAATGTAATGCCGTAGTTTTAAATTGTGTAATTCGACATCTTTTCGCGACCCTTATCATCAAATTACTCAAAAAATTTGTGCCCCGGTTTGTCAATACAGCAACAGAAGCGCCGAAGGTACAAATAAATCTTTTAATGAGGGCATCTGCCACCGATTTGGCCGTAGCGTCACGTAATGGAATGGCCAGAGCAAATTTCGTCGGACAACATTGTATGGTGAGAATGTTGTCATGACCATTTTCCGTTCTCGGAAAGGGACCGACGATATCCATGGAGATTTTTTCGAATGCAACCCCTGGGGTGTCCGTGATTACCATGGGGTTCTTTGTTTTTACCCTCAATCATTTTTTTAATTGACAAGGAAGGCACTTTCTAATGAATTTTTGCACGTCTACCTTTAAATTTTCCCAAAAGTACCTCTGCTTAATCTTTTTATAGATTTTGGTCACGCCCTTATGCCCCCCTACACCGGAACAATGTGCCTCCTCAATAATCCTTACTCGATCCTCTACCATGGGATAAATTATTACTCCAAGGCATATTATAATTTTAGTATCGATTCCACGGAGAACATTTCCAATTTTTATAATGATTTCTTCCCAGCGAAGGTCGCCAATGTCTTTACCCTTTGCCATACTGGTTAAACGCAAACTTTCACGGGTTAGGATCACCTTCAAATTCTTCAGGCTATCAGACAGATTTTCCATGAAGGTGGAGAGACACTCACGATTATCCCCTCGCAACACTATTGCTAAATGAAATTGATAATAATACTGATAAAATTTTAACCTCGCCTATTTGCAAATTTCCAAAACGCGGTAATTCTTTCCTGGTGAGAAGTAATTGAGCACCTTGATTACAAGGTTCCCCGGAATTAGTAATAAAATATAGATGATTGTCCTTACGCATGAACAGTTGTTCCCTACACTCTACAATATTTTTACCGTATGGTCGTTTTCTCTTTATGTCGACTATTAAATTTTCGGCAATCGAATCCTCAATTTCAGCTAAATTTCCCGATTTGATCTCTGTAGTGATTTGCTCAGAGGGGGGTTTAACCTCAAAAATCTCATTACTACCATAATCCGGCAAAAACGTGGTAAACAAATCAACCGGGTCATGACCTTCGTTACCTTTGGAGGTGGTATCTTTAGAGATTTCTTCGCGTTGGGGTGGGGTCTTTCCCCTAAGTTCCAACGAAGTCTTCTTCCTATTTGGTGCCTTCTTCCGGGCATCTCGATAGTTGGGAACGTTCAGCTTACCTGCTCTAGTTCGCGTCTGCATAGAGTGTGGTACGGGGGACTTTCCCCTAAAATCCTGGCTATGCTTATCAATAAACAACGGTGGAGTTGCCACAATGTCCTGCGGTAAATCCTCTTGAGGCGCGTCCGGAAGAATCGCTATTTCCGACTCAATATACTTATGTATTGTTAAAACCGGCTCTTTAATTGGATTTCGCGATAAGGCATCCGCGTTAACATTCGTTTTACCTGCCTTGTAAATAATATCAAAATCGAAGTCACTTAACTTCATCCGCCAACGACTAACTCTAGAATTAAGATCTCGAGAAGTCTTAAACCAAACAAGGGGCTTATGATCAGTAACTACCGTGAATTAATTTCCTAGAAGATAGTGTCGGAAACGGCTAACGGTATAGACAATTGCTACAGCTTCTTTCTCATAGGTTTCATATCGCGTCTTTGCATCATGAAGAACGCGAGAAGTGTACGCAATAGGTCGTTCTTAGCCGATAGGTCCCTGGGACAATATCCCCCCTATTTCATAGCCAGACGCGTCAGTGGTCACAACGAATGCTTGCGAAAAGTCGGGGTAGATTAAGACGGGTTCTTCACCCAATTTGTCCCTTAAAATATCAAACGCCCTCTGAGCTACTTCATCCCAGATAAAAGCAACGTCCTGTTTGAGCAAGGTGCTCAAAGGTTTCGCGATTTTTGAAAACCCGTCAATAAATCAACGATAATATCCGGCCAACCCTAGAAATTGCCTAATGTTATTGATATTTTTAGGTACCGGAAATTTTCGCACCGCCTCTAATTTCTTAGGATCAAAGCGGACACCTTATTCGCTAATAACATGACCTAGATATGCTACTTGCCTCTGCAAAAAGTCACATTTGTCCGGTTAAAGTTTAATAGTGGCCCATTTCAGACGTTCCATAAGGCGTCTAAATTTTTTATTGTGCTCTTTAATAGTTCCGGAATACACAATCATGTCGTCCAAGTATGCGCACACTTCTAAACGCCCCGTGTCTGCTATGGGAGCTGCATTCTCAGTGGCAGCAGAGTTTTCGCGAAAAGGGGTATCATGTGAAATTCTATCGATCATTCTCTGAAAGGTGGCAGGAGCTTCCCTCAATCACATAAGTAAGCGGGCCCATTCATAAAAACCGGCAGGTGTGGTAAAAGCAGTTTTATGTAGATCTTCTGGGTGCAAGGATATTTGATGAAACCCTGGTGCTAAATCAAATACTGAAAAATAACGCAAACCTCCTAGTTGGTCCAAAATCTCGTTAATGTTTGGGAGCGGCTAGTTATCGGATAAACGAGCTTCATTCAGACCGCAAAAGTCTAACACGAGTCGATATCGTTTATTGCCCTAACTATCATCCTTTTCAGGTACAACCCAAAGGGGGGTATTATAATTCCAGTTGGATGGCACGATTAATCCCCCGTCTAAAAATTCTTTAATTTGTCTGTAAATTTCTTCTTTATGTGCTGGAGGGAAATGATATTGACGGATATTTATTAGTCTATCAGTGACTGTCGGTATTCGATGTTGAATAACATGAGTCGCGCTGAGTTTCTCTCCTGGAATAAAAATTGCTCATGATATATCTCAATTAAGTCTTCCACAGTCTTCCTTTCTTCCGGACTAAGGTGATTCAAATGCAACATTCTTTTGACCCTCTCTGGTCTCAGGACTTCTTCTTCTAATAAATTTAATAAATTAATTATAAACACTGTATCTACCTTTGGCATCCGTTAATCATAGATTTCTGAAACTTCATGCATATCATAATCTTCTTTCACGCTAATAAAACAAGGTAACCTCTGAAATTGTTCTTCATCTTCTACCTCTGACTCGTTCCGCATATCGCGATCTCTTATAGGTAATTCTAATGTCTTATATTCAAAATCCAACAACTCATTAGTAGAAATGGCGCAGTCCCTAAACATTTCCGGGGGTTCCAATAAGTCCTCCTCCGAGGGGGATAATGAACCCTCTTTAGCAACTCTCTGGGTTAACGATGTCTTTTCTTGATTGACCACATAAGGTAACGTTCCAATATTCATCTCGACAGTGTCCTTACCTTTTTTGTCTTTATTAAACGATTTGCACCTTGCTAAATGTCCACGTATATTTTCTATAGTATCCATCAACTCGGAGAAATAAAAAATGTCTGCACTTTCCTTTTCACACGTTTCTTCCATTTTATCAACCAAATTACTTACCAAAGTTTCACCTGATGCCAAAACTTTCTTTTGGCTAAACAATAGGCTTACCTCATCAAGCCCTCCACACAAAGTATCTCGAGTTCCAATCGATACCAAAATTTCACTTTGGCTGAAAACTGGGCTGACCTCATCGAGCCCCTTACACAAAGTATCTCGAGTCCCACTCGATACTAAATCTTTACCTTGATCAAAAACTGGGCTTACTTCATCAAGCCCTTCACACAAAGTATCTCGAATCCCACTCAACACATACTCAAAACTCTGTATAACCTCCAGGAGAAGAGAGGGGGAAGGCGATCCATTTTCGCTGACTTCTCTGCCTCTACTTTCTCCTAATGTCACCTCAGAACTCTGCGATTCCGCAAAGGGACACATCAAATTCTTTCCTAAAGTTTCCCATAATTTCTTCTCGATATCCTCGAACAAACCCTCTGTGGGTTTTCGACATAGATCATTTTCACTTGTAGATGCCTCCTCGGAACTCTGCGATTCCGCAAAGGGGCAACTCAAGTTTTTCCCTAAAGTTTCACAAAAATTCACATCAATATCTTCAAATAACCCCTTCTCGGATTTTCGACACACAATGTTTCCACCTGCAGACCTTTCCTCCGAATTCACCATGAATACTTTATCCTTAAATTCTACCTTTCCTGACACTGTCGCCTTTTGTTTATTCCAATTTACCCTTGAGCCTTATTTCATCGCTTTAACCTGAAAATTGCCCTCACTAGAACCATTTCTTCGCTTTGCATTTACTCCCTGTTTCTATTCTATTTAAGACTTCGGGCGCGTTCGAGTCGTTTACGGCGACGATGGTTCGCGTTTTCTCAGATCTGGTCGAAATTGGAGTTTTGCGCGGGTTATCTCTTTCCTTATTTCTGAGGATTACCGATCTCTCTATTGTAAAGAAAGGCGTCGATGCCCCCCTTCGCGAAATGCGGACAGGTCTTCGATCTTTTGGAACGACCTGATTCCCGGACAGAAAGGGTACCCTTTGATGTGAAAACTCTAAATGGTTAATCTCATAGTTTATACGCGCATTAGTCTGTTGGAGAAAATCACTCCCTAATATTTCAGTTTCTTTTATCGGAAAATCATTATCAACGACGTGAAAATAAATTTGATAATCATCTAAGTCGACAGATATTTTACCCAAGGTAGTGATAGAATGAGAAGTGATTCCGCGTAAAATTATAATCTCTTCAGCGTCGATATGAACGTATGTCGGCACGCTTGAAATCTTTAAAAGGTTAAGTGATGATCCGGTATCCAACATAAACAATAGAGGCTTCCGGAGCGCCTTAACATCTAATTGCACCGTAGGCACGCAATTTTGCTGATTTAAGTTGACTGTGGTTTCGTAAATCGCGGGTCGTTATTCTAGGGGTCTGTAACCGGGCGGGATTGGGTCGCCTCCCTGTAGCCCGCCTGAAAGAGGCTCTGCCGGTTTTCCAAAGCCGAAGCGTGTCCTCTTATATTTCGCTGATATTTATAACAATCTGTTTTGACATGTCCGGGCTTATAACAGTAAAAGCAAGTGGGCCCTAAAAATGTTCCGGAAACATTAGGGTTTCCGTTGAAATTGTCATGACGATTTGTGCGTTCATTGTTCGGAGGGGAGCCGGATAGGTTATTCCCGTAGACATTTCTATTGTTCTCGTTATAATTGTTGACACCGTATCTATTATTTTTAAACCAGCGAATATTTTTTCCGTAGGGGCCATTATTAAGATATCCCTCGTCCCTGTTATAAAAGTTATTTGGGGCGTTCGGGCCGCTACGCTGCTGAGCTGCAGGAAACCCGCCTCCTCGGGGTTCATAATCGCCTCCATTAAAGGGATTCCTTTCGTCGCGATAGGGCGGTTTAAAACTAGGTGACTGATTGGTACCACTGTTATCCCTACGCTCCTCTTTATTCTTATCATTCGAGAGATCGTTAATTTGTCGAACAAGTTTTATACAATTTAATGCGATGTGCTCATTTTCATTGCAAAATTGACAAACTACGGAATTTTCTATTGCTTCCACCACGTTTACACGTCAGGATTCCTTAGATTTTGGCCGAACGTCGTCTCGTTTTTGCGCGAAAGGGTTTGATTCGTCCTCATTCGAGGCATAAGCAAAGTCTCGCTCAATTTCGATGGCTTGGGTGCAAGCCTCGTCCAGCTTTGTAGATGTACTCATTCCTACCTTGATCTCCCATCTCAAACCCCTTACGAAAAATTTCAAACAATCCTGATCCAGTTCCTCTAGAAAAGTTGTTCCTTCCTTAACTCGATCCTCACAAAGAGCGACCTTCTGAATCTCTTTACCTAATTCAAGAATTCTAATAAAATAAAATATTGCGCTTTCTTTGCTCTGTTGTCGAATCTTAGCGAGCTCTCCCGTTAAATCAAACCTTCAGGTGAAATATCCTTGGCCTCATAGCATCCGTCAATAAAGTACGCGAGGGGAATGTTAGTACCATTGAAACGCGGAATAAGGTTGAGAGCGTCTTTAAGTGAAATTCCCTTTATCTGGGGCGCCACGGTACTGTCTTTCTCGGGGTCACTATCGGGTTCGTAAACTGCGATAAATCGTAATTAAAGAGGCGGGTTTTGATCGACCTTGTGGGACGCGTGGGAGGGTTTTCAAAAAGACTACCATGATCGACCTTAATTGCGTTTTCCTAAACCTTATCGGTGTTATAAAAAAAGGTCAATTTCTGTTTTAGGAAATTAATTATACTCGCTAAAGGATTACGAGCTTTATAGGAATTATTGAGGGCTTCTACGTTGGTTTGATCTTCAAAAAAGCTATCTCATTTTTCCTTTTTAACGTGGTAGGTTAAATGAGTTTTCGCGACGCGAACTTAATCTTCAATAGATTCGAGATCTTCCTCTACATTTTCAATTGTCGGTAATACAGGGGTGCTAGACGCAGCAATATCCACGGGAACAGTGTTGAGATTAGAAGTCCCTTCGTTCGGCGCAAAATGCTTAGACTCGTCTCCCTTTTTTAAAACTTTAGGTTTGTCGGAACTCGAAAAACTGTTAAAATTAAATTTCGCGGGTTTTAGACTAAATTTCGTCGGTCTTGAATTTTGAACCTTATCCGATTTTAAGTCCTCGTCGAACAGTGATAAGTTTTCGATTTCGTTATCTGTCTGAGTCCTATACTCGTGAAAATTAAATTTGAAATGTGATTTAGGTGTCGCGATATTCTTATCAATATTATATTTCGCTAAGGTATGGTCCAACTGTCTCCGCCGATCGTTCAGTTGAGTCGCAAGTTGTAGCGCAAGCGGGGAGTCCTTTTTGGTTTCTTTAAGTCTTCCCAAATCCCTTTGGTAATTATTCAATAACGTATAGTCGAGATCAATGTCGTCACTACCGCGTCCCGTTTCTACGTATCTGTCTCTAATATCGTCGGTTTTTCTACTACTATCTTCGAAAATATCGCCGTTAGACATCGCTTCCTTTGCGACTTAACATTTTTTTTATGTACTTAAAATAAAAAAGGGGTGGGGGGTCCTAAATAAATTCTTCTAATAGACCCTAATGGTTCCCTCGCAAAAATCTATCTGATCGGGTTAATAAGGATATTTGGCAATTTTGAAATAATCAGTTCTAATAGGGGTTGACGGCAAAATACGAAATCTGGGGACGGTTGTCAGTCAGAAACCTGTTTGTAATTGCGAATGCGCAAGGTCGAGGCAATAAATCGCCTGAGTATACGCATACAAAATATAATAAGTAAACAAATCGCCGCTAGGTTAATTATGAGGAGGAAAGTCCTCATCAGATTCGCCATCGATTTTAATTAATCGTTGCAGGGAAGAGAAAAAAATGTGGTCTCCGCGTGGGCAGCTTTAGGGGTGCGGTCAAGGCTCAAATAACTGGGATAGTGTCAGAAAGTGGGCGATACGACCGTGCAATGAAATGTGTACGCAAACGAAAACGATTTAACTTCTACTACTTATAATAACTTAGAATAATTGTATAGACTTGTTCGGAGCACATTTCCCTTTTATATAAAGAAAAAATGTCTCTCTTTCAAAACCCTTTTATTATCGTTTTCCTGACCTTGATTGGCGTAATTTTCAATTGGTCTTTTCGTACTTCAAAACAACTCAACAATATTTTAGACAATTAATTGGACAATATGTTCGACAATTAATTGGACAATCAACTTCGTTCTCTTTTCTAAATTTTAAAGTATTCGTAAAATAATCGCACCTATGTCTTAATTATATGCTTTCCTCTTTCATTTGCCGTATATATAATAATAATAATAATAATAATAATAATAATATTTTTTTTTAGGAGGGGGGGGGGAAATGCTTGATGTAACATAAGGAGGACGCGTCTGCGTGCCTCCTCGTGTGTTGGACTCCCTTTATCTAACGAGGTGAACCGACTAGTAACCCTAGCCTCCATGTCAGTCCAGATTATGTAAGATAAATCTGGACCACCACCCCGGCACCGCTTTCGCATTACTTCGGGAGGGGGGAGCGCCTTCATCCAGAACGGACGCTTCTCTTCTTTCTTCTCTCTTATCATGTCGTCAAGTCTTCTCTCTTCGTCGTCCTCTTAATAAGATTTCTCCTCTGCGCATGACGTCGTCAAAATCTTTCTTCGTCAGGCGAAGGACCGTCTCAACCAAGACCGCGACCTTCGCCCATTTTGCTGTACCTTGAAGCATCAGCCGGACAATGTTGTCCGTCGTAATTTGTCCAAGGCTTAACACTAATGCCCCCCTTTCGATGCTCCACCTTTCGCATACGAAAAAGTTGTGGTGAGTATCGTCAGAGGGAGAGTCGCAGTAGGCACAGCCTGCGTTCGCCACCTTCCCCATTTTATAGATGTAAGCGTGGAACAGACCGTGCCCCGTCAAAAACTGACAAAGATAATAATTTACCTCGCCATGTTGACGATTGGTCCATGGAGCTAGGTCTGGAATCAGCCTAGCTGCCCATTGTCCTCGCGACTCTTGAGCCCATCGGTCTTGCCAGGCCTGTAGTGACGTAGCTCTGGCAGACCTCTGGGCTTGTCCCTTACCGATGCGATTCTTCTGTTGGTGGAAGAGCCGTCGTTCCTGGGCTAGGAGGTCAATTGGTATGACCGCCGCTATCACCAATACCGCGGGCTCGGAGACCGTGCGGTAGGAGGACGCTATTCGGAGCGC
>JAPYZB010003119.1:0-10810 GCA_030522745.1 Eupelmus kiefferi | reverse complement strand
ATGAAGAAAAAAACATTTTAAAACGTTAACTATTAAATACGTTATTTAAGGCTTCAAAAATAATTAAAATCTGGATCAATCTTTTTCTTAATTTTTCTTCTAGTTTTTTCTTGAGTAACTTTCTTTTCCAATTTAGCCTTTTTTATAACACTTTTTTGTCCTTTTAATCCAGCGTTTTTTACAATAGTAGCTTCCAAAACTGGATCATCTTCAGTTGCAGTATGAAGAGAAGTAGAAACTTCTGGAGCTGATTTAGCGTGCGAAGAATAAACTTCTGTAGATGTACTAGCAATTGAAGCAAACACGTCTGTAGATGTACTAGCAATTGAAGCAGACACGTCTGTAGATGTACTAGCAATTGAAGCAGACACGTCTGTAGCTGCACTAGTTTCAGCAGTTTTGTCATTTTCCAAGCTAAAAGAAAATTTGTTAAAATCCATGTCTTCGTCCTCGTCATCAGAATCATCGATTGGATCACAATTGTCATCTATAACTTCATCGATTCTGTCGCATTCTGAAAAAATAACATATTTTTCATTTTATAGCAACCAGACAGGACTGATTTTATATATCTTATTTCTTTAAGTAAATAAAATATTACTACCTTTTTCAATGACCTCCATCGTTGACTCATTTTCATAACCAGAAAGTTCATTAATGAACTTTTCTACACTCCAAGGAGGAGTAGCCATCATTTCCAACCAAGCACTTCTAATAATTTTATCACGAAGAAAAGTTGATCTTTTAGGTTGCTCTGTTACTTGTAATTGATTTTTTGCTCTTTCTAAATCTATGAGGACATGTTCTTTTATTTTGAAAATTGTATCTGAAAAAATATTTAATGGTTTATTTCAATAATTTATTAATTTTCATCTATTTACATTTTTAAAAAATATATAAAATTTAGTTATAAATATATATATATATATATATATATATATATATAAACACTTACATATAAAAGTATTTGTACTTGGCTTGGTTCTTAGATGTTGGTTCAATGTTCTGTGATAGGATTCTAAAAAATTATTAGTTCTGTCAACATTGTTGAATACACTAAAAACACTGGCTCCTATTTTTTGAATCCATTCTTTTTCAAAATAAACATTGATAAACTTAAACCACTTTTTTAAATCTTTAGAATTGTTCTTAAATTTGATGTCAATTAAATTCTTAATAATTTCAACTCCATTTCCTATTTTATCTGCAGGAAGTAAAGGTAACACCAGCAGTTTTTTTATTACTTCCTGCCCCAAAGGGTTTTTGTTAGCGTTATCTTTTTTCAAGTAAAGATTGTAATCTTTAGATCTAGCCTTTCTCACAATAGCCTGAAAGAAATATTAATAAATATTAATAAATATTAAAAAATATTAATATTAATATTAATCTTGATTCTTTGCACTTTAATTAATCAACACCGATGTTTTAGTAATTTATTAGGCAATTAAAGCTTACTGACCCTTCTTAAGGCAACAAGAGACATTTTTTAATTTTTTAATACAATAAAATGAAATACTTAAAAGAATGCAGTTGTAAAAATGAATCTTACTTTAATAAGAAGTATTTGATAAGTCAACCATAAGTCATTCGGGCTTTATTTAATTTTATTTATTGTGTCATTCGACGGGTTTTGGTAGGACTGATTATTAGGAAAAAAATATTTTCTTAAAAGTGATAGAATAAATAATTAATATAATAAATTACTTACTATATTGCATTTTTTGGCCATGATGGTTAAAAGTTGGTAGGCCCCTTTAATGTTAGGACACACTTTGAAAGTAGCATCTACATACACATCATTTTCTCCATCTAATTTCTTCATCAAGTTTTCATCATACAAAATTAATTGAAAACTTTGTGATGAAGACTGTAACAAGTGTGCTGATATTTTTTCTACACATCCATTGTTGTTACGTTGAAGTAAGCATGGGTACTGATGCACATGTTGTGCAAATGCTTGTATAGAACCATACTGCTTTTTAATCCCTGCATTATTTGTGGCCTTCGCTCTTTGTATCGTACGCAGTACATTGGGATAAACCGTTGTTGAAGCGATGCTTTTATTTCTATAATAATAAAAGTTAACTTATTTTAAATAAATCATTTACACTTAAGGAAAGCAGGTCTCACTATTGATTAAGGTTTTATAAAGGTTTTGTAGGTGGTAGTCTCTCTTTCGCGAGTCTCGAACGTATTTCCTCTTTCCGGGCTTTCGCTTGTTGCGCGCCGGGCTCGCTGAGAGTGTTTTAGAGAAAATGTCTAGTCGCCGGGGTTTAGTGGATTTTTTCGATGGGCTTGGGGGAGGGGGGATGTTGCGCTCGGGCCGTATATGCGCTCGGGGATCGCGCGGTATGCAGTAGTAAATGAACGGATTGAATAGTCGGGGGTAGCTCGAATGGGAAGAGGGTTGGGAATGTGGATTTTGAAGGTTTTTTGGGTGCTGATTTGGGAATGATTTTGATTGGGTGGAGTCGTCATGATTTTGGGGTTAATATATGGTCATTGATCAAACGTATTTCGTACACCTAGATTGAATTTTTTTAAAGTTACTGATGGATTACAGGACAAAAGTGAAATTACGAAATCATTTGAAATAATTATAAATAATTGCACTTCAAACTTAATAAACTTAAGTAGGAGAATTTACATTTCTCAAGTTACAAAGAGGAAATCATATTTAATGCTTTTATAAAAAATGCTTATGGCTGATCCACAGTAAAATATTTTATACAGTTCAGAGAACTAATTATCTCAAATATAATAAGTTATAAATATTTGTAAATGCAAATAAGCGTATTTTGCCGTTCAAAATAAGAAAGCCATAATTACGTAAGAATTCTATTGCATTTACTGCTTTCTTACTTTGGACGACAGTATTATATTTAAACAGTAAGTCTTATCGTGTTTTGTACACTTCTATAACATATTATATGAGATTGAGTCGTAATAAATAGAGCAATAAACTCTACTTTCTAATCCTTCATTACGAATTTAAAAAAAAAAAAAATTATTTGCGTTCCGATTTGGATTTGTACAGAACTTCTGAATTCCCAGAGATAATAGACACTTGAATTTACTGATTTCTTTGACTTAATGGTATATCAATAATGACATAGTGATTTACAAAAAAGAATCACAAAACTAAAAATTTGATAAAGTATTGAGAGTATATAGAGAGTATAAAGAGAGTAGGCTCATATTCCATTCCTAGTTAGCAGGTCTAAATTTCACCTCAAGCTTATATTTAGCACATTTAGTACCAGTGTCACGAATTAAAAAAAGGATAAAAAAGAAGTTTGACCTCGAGTGGATCAGAATCAGTAATTCTAAAACTCCTTCGCGACAGTGCAAGAAGTACTAAGTTATCTACTATAGATGCTCAAAAAATTTTTTATCGTTTTCATGTGGATCGCAGTCTCTATTTTGTCCATTAGTCATAAAAGTTATATAAGCGACACTCAAAGTTATTATTGGTATAAGCTAATTTTGATTTGTGCACAAATTTATGAAAGCAGCTTTGTGATTATTTCACAGAGTAATTAGCTTACTTAATCTTAACATTAAATATATTTTCGGCCTTTCAATACAAACAGCGATTCGACGCGGCGTCAACATTCAATATAAGAAACGCGACCAATGTTGCCGAAAAAAAGTTCGAAAGAGCGAGAGAGAGAGCACGAGAGAGAGAGCGAGAGAGAGAGAGAGAGAGAGAGAGAGAGGGGCAGGAAGAAAAGTGAGCGGCGCACAAAGGAACCAGAGCGCATCTTCTCTCGCTCTTTTCTGCATCAATAACATTTTCGTCCATTCAGAGGCGAAAAATAAGAGGCCCTTGCGCGCCCCGGCAGATCGGCCGACAAGCCGAGTCAACAGACAAACACGGCCCTCTCTTCCAGTCTTAGAGCCTACCGAGCTACTCCTGCGCACGTGCACATACAGACATACGCCCAGGCAACGTATGCGCTCTCTCTCTCTCTCTTTGTTTTTGAAATTTAAAGTCCCGTAGAGCAGCGGGAATCCGGTCTATCATTGCCATCCTCTTCCAGCCCCGCTGCTTCGGCAAAAGAGGGGACCTTTGCGCTGGCGAACCGGAAGAGCGAAGCTCGTGCATGCGCGCACCCTCGACGAGGGAAAAATGTTGAAAGACTTAAAAGAGAGAAAGAGGGAAAATTTTTGGTCACGTTTGGCGAATTTTTTTTTAAATTGACAAGCCGGCTGGGGCGAATTGTGGAAGTACTTTGCTATAAATTTTTAAAGTTTGGTTGAAGTTTGGAATTTGGTGGTGAAGCGTTCGGAGATAGTATGCTTTGGTCTATTTAAATAGGTTTTGTCAAAATTTTTGCAATTATAGATGTCAAGTGATTCAGGACAAGTAGTTTAAAATTGTAGCGTTCGGTTTTAGACTTTGAGAACACAGTAGGTTTACTAATATAATAAATAACCATATGAAAGAGTTAATTTTTTAATCTCGCACCAACTTTACATAAAAAAAATACTAATTCGAAACACAAATTAAGATTGTAAATATTACATTACACTCTGAACTTAAAAATGCGATATCAAAAAGAAAAAAGTTTAAATTAATTAGAACTTACTCCAAACTAGTTTCATTAAAAATTTCCTTTGGGGTACTGGAAAATGGCGCAGCAGCATTGCGTTTCAGCTTGGCTCGCAAGATTTTTTTGTTAAGGTCCTCATGGCTACTTTTTAAGCACGTGTGCGGTTCCAGAATTTCAATAGTATTACGGTCCTGATTTGATGATATGTACAGTTTTGCTCGACAATCTACCTTTATGCAGCCATATCTAGAATATTAAAATTTAATATTAATTAATTAATATTAATTAATTATGCAGTACGTTATACCTCGTTTTTTCTTTATTTTTCGCATTATAATTGTAACCTTCGTGGTGGAAACCACGAAGGCGCACCTCACCGCTGGTTTCCATTTTATGCAATAAAAAAATTCAATAACTGTCTTTTATTTTAGATGTTAAATAAAACAAAGTCGTAGTCGCTTTATTTAACTATGCAAACTTCACTTACTAATATCCAAACCGTCGAATCGGATAAAATAAAAACCGTCAATTCGATAAAATCGAATGGCTTTTGACATAATGAAAAAATTTGTTTTTTCTCTAAAGTAGAAATTTTACAAATACGAATACTAGTCCAAAATACAGTTACTAAATACTGTATTTTTTACTTGTAAAGTGTCTTATAATATAATTTATTTAATATAATTTATTTAATATAATTGATATTATATGATTATAATATCATGTAATCAATAATAAAAAAACATTAAAATATTAAAAATATGTTTTCCTGTTATTATAATTTATCTTGATAAAAGAAAATTTTAATTTTATTCTCTGTTCTGATTATTTCACAAAAAAACAAATCGTACAATTTAAAAGTCATTATGTGTTGGCCTGATAACGGTTAGGTATAGTATTTAATAACTGCTAACGATTTATTTTTGAAAGAAGAGTATAGAAGCGATATAGCAGGCACTTTTAACGCCATTCTTTGAACTCTATATTTTTTCGCACATAGGAAGGTATAATTACTCTTTTATTACTCTACAAATGTACATACAAACGTGGCCTATTATAAAATTTCCGTAGCTTTTAATTATTTTCTAATTCGAATACTCAATTTTTTTACACAACAAAAAAAAATTGTATCTATGACGTACTCACAATTACACTACCCAAACTGCCTTCAAACAAAACATCCAAACTTTCAATTGGCCAAAAGCAAATGACAAATACTCACTTTCTAACTTGGCTAATGCTATCAACGCTCAGGTACTTTTAGACGGAGGCCTGGTTACTGCAGAACATCGTAGTCCAATAAAAAGTTCCGCCTACGACGACGCTCCAGAAGCTGTGCCTGACGGTCGGGGCGGGGTCCATGTTGAAGAACTCGAGCCGGCTGGTCGACTGGCTGTCTTTCCAGACGTTGGACCAGCCGCCCTGCATCGACGAGCCCCAGAACATGATGAGAAGGAGCGAGCCCACGAGGACCGCGACTTGGAACGTGTCCGTCATTATCACGGCTTTCATTCCGCCCTGGTGATTAGAATGGGAATTTTTTAAAGTGTTGGATTAATCAAGGTTGTGCGTTGGATAAATTAAGAGCGCGTTTTTTTTAATGATGTTGATTGTATTTTATTCTTTTTTTATTTAAAAAATGGGTATTGCTTAATTTAAGTGATTGCTTTCAATAATGAAAGTATAATAAAAGATAATTTATGATCATTTTACTAGTTTTTAGGGAAAAAAAAAAATAACTTTTTTAAATCACAAGTACAATAATATTAAATTGATTAACTCGAGTTAGCTTAGAATTGCCATAAATTATATAGTATAAACTATAAGTGGAATAAAAGTAATAAAAACAATAAATTTAAAAATGTTAAGCAACTGTCTCTCATCCTACACAAAATCTTAAACACAATCCTTATAAAAAAAGACACTCACCCGAGAAGCGTAAAAAATGCAGACGACGTAGACTAGAGTAACAGCGATGTAAGTAAGGCCAGTAACAGTGAAAAAATCGCAAAATATTGCTAGAGCCGGCGCATACACGGCCACGGACGCGTACAGAATCATCTGCAACATATACAGCCCATTGTCCAGCAACCTGCAGTGACGATTAAACCAAAGATTCAGATATTCATAGCTGGAGGTCAGCCGCAGCTTCATGTAGACCGGTAGGTAGAAGCTCGACGTTATCAGGACAACCAGCATGAACGCCAGGCAGGTCATCCAGAATTGCGTGCCCTGGGCAATCACGTATACATAGTGTTGATTAGAGTCTGTTGTGCTAGTTAGGAAGAGCGTTTGTGGTGATGATAATGATTTTTTGGCTGCTGTTGTCGTGGTGTCGATCGGCTCGAGTTTTGATTCGTTATGGGAACGGTTATTGTTTGTTTTTGATTGTGTTGTTTGGTTGTGGAGTGGATTGATGGTGTGAGATTTGTTTTGAGAGTGTAGTTTTTTCATGGCTTATGACGATTAATTAAGTCAGTATGACATGCGCAAAAGAATAAATTCAGAGTTAAACGTTAACAGATTTGTTTGTAAATTCATTAGAAAGAATAATTATTTTGGAAAAAATACTATAATTTTAATTATTTGTTCAAATAAATTAAATTTAATATTTTTACAGCATTCTTTTGTGAATATTATATATTGTTTATACCAATAAATTGTTAATAATTTTAATAATTTGATTCCGTATAATAATTGTGTAGAATATAGCCATTCCAAAGTGGATAAATGGTTTTAATAATCTAAGATTTTAATATTAATATTTGTGCGAGGAAGTAGCCGACGCCGCAAGCTCCAGAAGGTTGCGTCGCGCCGCTCTTCGGATCGTTCTGGAGATGGATGGACGAGGAGCCGGGGAAATGAGAACGCGCGGTGTGATTCGCTCAATAGAACATTCGTTCATGTGACATTTTAAAATCTTCAATTAAAAACGTTACCTAGTCTTACTTTTTATAATGGTTATGAAAATAACAATAATAAGAATGCTAAACAGATCTTTATGAATCAACAAGTCGTGCCACAAATTTTTTCAATAAAAACCACTAATTGTCTTGAAATAATCATCATAATTAATGAATACAAAGCGATCGGAAACTTACGCGCAAGACCGCTTGGAACTCTTCCTTCTGGTTGGGCGTCAAGGGTCCCAGTTTACCGAACCTCTCGCCTAGTAACATAAAATCGTCATAGCTAAGGACGCCGTCCTTGTTTACGTCCAAGTGACTGTGAAGCGTCCTCATTTTTTCGCCTCCAGAAATGTGACTAGGCCTGGATAAAACAAAAATATCGAACCTCATTAAATTAAATTCGCCAGCATTCAAAATAAAAATAAGCCTCGGATCATAATGCGAACTGATTATTTCCGCGCGGATCGGTGTCAAGGATACGCATTATTATAATGTGAACTAACAAACGAAAAGTAAGAGATAAATTTTAAGTATTGAAGCGAGCGCGTCGAGAGAGCGTCCAGCGCACGAGTCGATCGTGGTAAGTCTGGTCGTCGCGGGGCTGAAGAAGTCGCGAGCTACCGCGCACCACTACTGACACAACGCGTGTACTTACATGAGCGCAAGCCTGTAAGTACGCGCGTAAAGTGCCGAAAATTATCGGCACTTACCGAGCGCTTATGGTTGATCTCTGTGTAGGTGAGCGCGAGAACGCGCGTTTCTAGGCAGAGTCGTCTTTGTTTGTTTTGGGTGAGCGTGTAAGAGCTCTCACCTCGACAAAGACAACGACGATTTCAAACCTCTTTCCAGGCGGCTTGAAATTGTAAACGTTGGAATAATCACGGTGATTATTCCAACAATATTATTGTTACAGTTAATTAGGTCATAATTAGGTATTGTTAGCACCTAAAAGATTTTCAAAAGCCAGGCCTAAATAATTAAATTTCTATTTGGATCTATAATTTTTAACTCGATCAAGATTTTATCTTATTTCATAGAATTATGACATAGATTATTAAAAATTTAGCGCATTCACCCAATGCACGTTCAATAATTATTATAAAAGATTTATTTTAAAAAAAGAAAGGCCATAAATCCGTGCGTCGCCAAACCTTACACCTAATAAAATAGACTACATAAAATAACAAAATCAACTCACACGTTGGTATATCTTCGCAGGATTACCCAGCAGCTCGATCGCCGTAATAAAACTAGCAGCCAGCGATATAGCCATCAGAAATGTCCCCATATCCGATCCGCCGCAGCAAAAAGTCCTGACTCTTATACTTGAGTTTTTGGTACGAAATTGATTTTTTCTGCTAAAGTACAGAAATAATATATTAACCGACATTTTTTTAAATACTATTCATATTATTTATGAAAATATTTAAAACTTTTTAAAATAATAAAATTTTGTATGCCTTTGTACAACTATAAAATGACTACTTTTAGAAAATGGTTAAGAAATTAAAATGTTTTGTTAATACATATAATTTCAGATAATTATGTGTTAATACACTTAATTTTAGAAAAATATGAATTGTACTAAAATAGTTGTATTTTGAAAAATCATCAACATATGAATTGCTGCACCTCTCACTAATGAAAGTTCCGTTTATATTACCAAGATATTATATTAATTTTATTACTATTAGTTTTATTTGCTTATTCACCGTTTTATTACATTTATTAAAACAATATTTTTATATCATATAAATAGAATACAAATAATACTTACTACAGCACAAATTATGCCGTAAGTCTCTCAACTTTAAAATTGTACACTTTACTCAATGATAAAAATTCAAATTTAAGAAAAACAAAATTAAAGCAGTCCCCCTAAAAAAGCCTGCAACCATCCCACTAAACCAACATCAATCAACCTCATCAACCAACAAGCAACGTTATAAAAAAACGGTTAGACCCACCTCGCCAACTCACGGAAAAACCAAAAAAGCATAACTTCAAAGTCAGCAAGCAAATCAATTTCATTGCAGAAGCGAGGAATAAATTTATAACGATAATCCGAGCACGAACGCGTGCGCGTGTATGTGTGCCGATTCTTTGAGCGGCTCCGATCCCCGCATTCAATAGTTTCTGGTTTGAAGCGGTTCGCCGTGTGCGACCACATCTTTTGAATGTCACTCGCGGAATGCTCGGAAATCTCTTCCTTTATCGCTCCCCGGGGCTTGTTTGAAGAATTTTTTCACAATTTTTTTTTCTTCTTTGTTACGTATTTCTATGAGCTCGAGGAAAATTTTTTTTTTTCGTCTTGGTGTATGGATACCGTGAATTCGCTTATTAATTTTTCACGGATGGATTTGCGTGTGTTGATGTTGATACGATGCATTTTTTGTTGGTGTTGCGTTTTTTTTATGGATGGAGTTTTGAGACTTATTATTGTTTGCGAAGTTGATGCTGGTTCGAAATGGTGTCTGGGCTTGTTGTTAAATCTATATGATTTTTCAAATCGATTCAAAATGTAAATATATGAGAAACGTTATCTAGAGAAGGTGGTGATATTGGTATAAAATTGAATGACTTTTACCAATGTAAGATAAAAATAAGGTAAAAATAACTTGGTTTCTGCTTCATCATAATAACCTTTAATAGGCTTCATTTTATATAATGTAATTGTCAATAAACGAAAAAATTTAAATACATAACAAATTTATAAATTGAAAATTTATGAATTAAAAAGATAAAGCATTTTACTTTAATTTTAAGAAATCAAAATTACTTCAATTAATTGGAATTGTTCCTCGACTTATATATTTCGCATTGATCCCATGGCCGTTTGGTAATTCAAGTGACTTTAATATAAGGTTGATGTAAGAAATTTATGACAGCCAAAAAATCATTAGGAAAGTCAGTTATAAAATTTTATTGCTACACAAATATATAGTTTTTACATTTAAATTAAAACGTTTAGATTTTAAATATAGAAATATCATATAAGCATTATTTTAAATAAAAAGTTATTCATTATTTATTAGTTATTTTAATTAGTCTAAAGTAATTAAAAATTTCTATTAAATTCATTACGTATAATTCAGTAATTTTATTGTTTATTACTTATGTTATTGACATAAAATTCTCATGTAAAAAATAGTAATTTTTACAATTAGTTTTAGAAATTCTTAAATAAATTTGAATTTCAAAGTACGTTTAGTATTGAAATTAATTATCATATAATTATGTCATGCGAATGTTATGCGATGACATAAGGTGTTACTGCATATCCAGTCAGACGCATTCTGCTACATCTATACTACTTAAATACATATATACACTTGAATCTTAAAA
>JAPYZB010003118.1:0-11167 GCA_030522745.1 Eupelmus kiefferi | reverse complement strand
AAATTTTACGCAAAACCTCGGGCAATCATTAATTAGATCAGGCGTTATTATAAATTAACAGCAATCAAATTACAAAATTGCAATTGCTCTTTTAGCGAAGTTAATGAGAATTTAGTACCGCATTTTATGGAAATTATTATTAATAATACAGATTACCAAAGCAGAAAAACTGATTTTATTGATCATCATTAATATAATGAATACTAAATAGGCAATTTTCAAATTATAATCACTCATATTATGTATGACGATAAAAGTTATTAAATGATAAATATAGGTAAATTTTCCGACATAAATATCAGAAAAAATTAAAATAAAAATCTAAATGTGTTATAATATTGTAACTAGTTCCGAACCTCGCCTAGCAGCATGGACTGCAGCGGCATTTGCGGGTGGTGGTGCGCAGGTGGCGCGAGCCCAGGCTTTATTAGATCTTTAGGAGCCGGTTGTGCGCGCGAACATCAAGCGCTGTTCCGTGTCTCTTGCTCCTCTCGTCTCTTTTTCATTGGAGAGGATGATCTTTTCTAGAGCGATAAAATCGCAAAGGGGCGGCGGATCGAGAGGTTATGCTGGTGGACGCGTTACCACCCTTTCGCTGTTGTCGAAAGACTTTTCGGAATCCTTTTGGCTTTTCGATTCATTTTAGTCGAGTGTGAGAAGGGTAAATTGACGATAAACTGCAAGAGCTTCATCAAATTGAAATGTTTCCTCTGTGCAGAATATTTTGAAACGATTAAAAGTTTATTTATTTCAATTTATAAAATCCAATTATTTATAACATTTTAATATTTTATTTCTGAAGTTAAAATTTATTATTTTAAAAATCAATATTCGATTATTATAACTCTTGAGGATATTTATTTCAATTTGCAGTATAAAGAAATTGTTTTTATATTACGTAATATTCTCAAAATCTTTTTGCAATATATTTGCAAATATTGTAACTCAATATTTTGCTTCTTCGATTCGCTCAAATATTTGCTTTTCATAAACGGATTATTTACTTTAAACATTATAAAAAAATAAATTTAATGTCTTGACGTTTTATAAATATACTGACGTTTACGATATAAATCTCTTTAATCAGAGTTTTCAGCAAGTTTCGGCAACCAAATATTAGCATTTCATTTACGAAAAGAATTTCAGCCATTCAATTAACTCGAATGAATCACATTATTCAACTCCCAGAGGAGTAACAATTACTTTCGTTCTCAAACAGTCCACATGGAAACTGAGCAAATAATACAGACTAGATTACTTTGCTGCTTTTTAAATAATGGATAAGAACTGCCTATAAATAAGTCACTTGACAAAAATTTAACACTCTTCAACCTCCTTTATATTTATCACTTTTATCAGTTTAATTTACTCTTTAATATATTTGTATAATGTGTAATCAGATCTTTTAAAATCACAATTACAACAAATATTTATCCAGATAGCTACACCGCCAAGAGCTCTGAAATAAAAAAACAAACATCCCACAGAGACCCAAAAAAAATATTTTTGCACAAAGTACTTTGCCAAAAGTGCTCCCTTCAAAAACCGACAAAATAATGAAAAGGGAAGCTGCATGACACAGCCTCGACGCCGGCTCCGCGTTCACCTTTCTGCATCGATCGCATCCTTGTTTTTTTTCTCTCTTAAAACTCGCACGTGTCGCTCACGTGCGCTAGCGCAGACGTAAAAGCAGTCCGTTCGTTAATGAAGCATAATTATCGCGCGCTTCGACAATAGAGAGCCCGATCTTTCGAAGGTTCTACGGAAGGGTGAAAAAAGGGTCCTGCACGCCGCGCGTTTTGAATCTGTAGCATTTTCAAAAGGAGGTGGAGAGAACGCGCGGCCTTTTTGAAAAATTGTTTTCGTTGCCGGAGGCTGATGGCTCGCCGCGTTTGTAAGGCAGAGGGAGCGAGCTCAGAGGAAGAGGTTCTTTCTGTGTTATGAGGGTTACTATGAAGTAACGCAAGGTCATTAGTAATTTACGTTTTTTCACGACTCGGAGCGAGCACGCGCGCTCGCTCGCTCGCTACATTTTCTAAGTCTCTTGCTTCTACCGTCTCTTTTGTTAATTTTTTAATGTAAATAAAACGGCTTTTACTTTGATATTATGATTATAGTGTTCTTTTGAAAAAGTTATTCTTACTTTACTTATAATAATAAAGAAGAATAGCCGACTGGCAAAAAATTTAGTTTATTCAGACAAAATCAACATTTCTTGGTTACTACTTGTTATATGTACTTTTAATTGAAATTTGATGCGAGAAAACAGGTGAAGGTATAAACGTTATTATCTTTATTATCTGCGGTGAAATTACAAAGAATTTTCAGGCTGCATTATGATATTGAAAGTTTGAATATGTTATGTACTAACTTTAAAAAAAAATGAATAAAGAGCGTAAATTAGATTCTTACTTTAAAAGCATGCTTATTTCTGGACTAACTACTATAAAACTCAGTTTTTGATGACCCAACGCTGTTAACTTTCCTGCGGTAGCCGACTCCGCGAATCTAATGCTATTTTAACCCTTTACCGGACCAACTACTACTCGCAACTGTTATCAGAAAGTGAATTATTAGAAGTAACTCTAATCCTCTTTACTTGGACTTTTGATAGCATCGAGGTATGTTAATTTATTCATTTGGAATATAATTACGTAAAACATAAGATATAAATATGAAAATGATGGAGATGATTCTATTTTTGACTAGAAAAAATAATTCTTGACTTTGAATAGAAGATAAAAAGAAAGTTGAGCTAAAATGTTATTCATGTAATCTTTCCAAAATTCAGTGAAACAAACTTAAAAGATACCTGGTTTGACTTTCAAAAAAGTCACTTTAAAATTCAGGAACTCGAAATTTCAACTACAGATTTTTGAATTGCCAAGTGCTGTCTAATTTTATCCACCTCAGCCAAATTCGTTCCTTATTAAACTTAGCTAATTAAGAAAAAAAGAAAAAGAAAAATAAGTAATTTTATTATTCTGTTCTGTAATTTTAGCTAAAGTTCAGTATACGATTAGTAAGAAAGAGAGAGAGAGCGAAGTTTAAATTGTTGAAAAAGCTGTAGGCGACATTCTTCGCTAATTCCCCGGCTTGCATTAATCGCGCGTTATCGTGGCTCGCGAGCCGCAGTGTGTAATCAAATAACGGCCTTGCCCTCGCTCGCGTGCCACGGAAGGGACAACGACAATCAGGACTCAGCGGAGCGTTTCGCGAGCGCGCTGTACAGGCCGATGATGTATTAAAGCCATTATCGGCGCGGCGATCGGCCGCGTGCTCTAGCTCGCTGCCCGTTATTATCGGGCCCAATTTGCCGATGCGCACCGACGAGCTGCGACGATCTGCTCTACGGATTCTCGTATTGTCGTTCTCGTTCTCGTTCGCGCTCTCGTGCAAGAAGAGAGCCGTCTCCTTTGACCGCTTGTTTTATGGGCTTGACATTGCGCTTTACTGCGCCTGATGCGGAATTCCGAGCTGACAATGTTGATCATCATTTCCCTTCCCTTCTAACAACCTGCCTGCTCTTTGAATTTATGCTCATTTATTTGGCATTAACGTTGGATCAATGTTTTTCTTATGATAAAATAATCTTAAATCTATTTTAAATGCATTGGAATCTTTTTTATTCGGATTATGGAATACAAATATCGAAGCGGCGCGGTATTTTTATTGCAGCACATTTATGTTTGTTGTGAAAAGCTTAATATTGTGTTACTTATTAATATCATTGAATTTATTGCCTTTTCTCTTATCTTATATATGCGTAATTCGTTATGTACGAGTATTTGATTTAATGGATTTTCAAAATGAGTGTAATAATTTTGCAAAAAGTTATAATTTTAGGTTTATTTTTTAACTATTTGAATTTGCATTTGAATTATTTAATTTGTAATAAATATTTATTCCCTTCAAATAAGTTAAAATGATTTTTACTTATTTATGAAAATACTGTTACCGTTAGCGTGATGTAAGAGCATATTATAATCTGTGATGAAACACAAAGCTCATCTTACCAAAACCTCAGCTATCGATTTAAAAAAATGAAAATACTACTCCCTCAAACAACAACAGTAACAACACCGACAGCAGCATGATCAGATTACTTTCACTTCACAACACGATCACTTTGCAGCACTGTAACGCGCAGCGCTACTCTAACCCAATTTCACTCTGGAAACTACTGGCTGCGCGTACGCAGATATAAGTCCTCAATTCCCACTGCACGATTTTATAAGTCAACAACAGCTCCGACTGGCGTTCGCGCACATATCACTAGCTCGATCGTCTCGCTGCGCCGGCGGAGAGTGGCATAAAATTCCCCGACGCGCGTCATTTCCGTCGTACGCGCTCTCTTTTTTGCGAGTATATATAGTGACAACTCGCTCCCGCTGCTGCTGCTGCTGCTGCTGCCGAGCTCTAGCCAGTAATTTCCTCGATTCGACTGACGGGCGCGCTTGATCGATCCGCGAGCTCCGCTGCGACAGCCTCTGTAGAGAGCTCGCCGATACGCGAGACTATCTCTCTGGATCTGACGCTCCTGAGGACCTCGCTTTTCTTCTCCTTTTTTCTTTATTTGCTGATGATTTGCCGTCGTTGGCTTTGACGACTTGCTCCGAAAGGTGCATCGGTTTTTTCTTGATTTTACTCGTCACTTACGTAATTGCAGTGTTATGACTTTGATAATTTAATTGAAAATATTTAAACCACTTTTTCACTAAATTTACACTAATCCACGCAAACTGATTTTATAAAAAATGAGGGAAGAAATTCGTCGGCCCTGGGTCTGATCGCACGTTCAAATTCAGATCAGCGCGAACGCAGAGAAAGTAGCTTGTGCAAGTTTGTCCGGCAAGGACCGACCGCGTGGCAAGTTTGAACCGCAGGCGCGTGTGCGGCGACGTCGAGAGCTACGGTATACTCCGGGGGCTCCCGCCGACTTTAACCTCTGCAGAGAGAGAGAGAGCCGGCCGGGAAGGGAGAAATACGGAGAAAGAGAGAGAGTGAGAGTTTTGGCATTAGCGGCAGCGGGATAGAGTGAGAGAGAGAGAAAAAGAGCACGTAAGGGAGAGAGCGAATGAGAAAAAAGGGAGAGAGCCGGAAAAAGGATAATTGTGTGTACGCGCGAGATACGAACGGAGTGGGAGAAGCAGCGGGTATAAAAAAAGCACGTGTTGGTGCAAAAAAAAAAAAAAAAAAAAAAATGAACGGGATGGGGAAAAATTATGGAGAGAACGCGAGGTACGCGCGGCGAGTACGTTTAAGCAACTGCGATTGCGTGTGGCTGCGTGAATTAATGAGGATTTGCATGGGGCTGCGTGTATTGGTGTTTTTGTGTGTGTACCTGTGCATGCGCGCATCATGTTTGTGCATGCATGTATCTCGTTTACGTTTACAAATACACATATCGCTCTGCGCGCGCTTGTGTATGTATAATTATAGATGCACATGTCTGTATACACAGCATCTGCATAGATATACATGTGCCCTCTCTTTAGTTCTGCACGTGTATGTATCCGTGTGTACCAGAAAACGAAAAAGGCAAGGAATAAAAAGGCGCCGACACACACGCGAGCCTAAAAGGGGTGGCAAGACCGAGGGGTTGAAAAAGGGCCAGAAAAAAGAAATGTCGCCTGTATGTGTATATACGTTTGCAGAGAGCCCAAGGGGGCTTGTTCGCGGTTAAAGATTTTATATTTCGGCGCAGCACCCGGCTGGGAGAGTCTGACCCTCGCCTTAGCTGTGGTAGCACCAGCAGCAGCAGCTCGCGCTTGTTAGGGGGATATCATTAGGACTGTGGCGCCCGCAGCGACTGAAGAAGTGATTTTGCGGCAACTACAAGGAGGACTCTTCAAGCGCTGCAGGCGATTTGTCGGCGTGACGCGTATTGACAATGCGGAGATTTATGTAAATTGCTGGGGAAATTCAATCGAGAACTTCGAAGATTATATTTTGACTGTCTTCATTTTACAATGATGCTATTATTATTTGCATTATCATTTTAATTCAATTAAAAATTGTTTTATATCTTCACTTTTTTGTGTTTTTCGTAAGAAATTTAGCATTTGTAAGGGAGCCGGAATTTCATTGAACAGAGGCCGATTTGAATAAAGCGAATAGACCGATTTGAATAAGTCGATAAAGTAGGTATATGTTACCGTTTGAGCCGTACTTTTGCACACTGATTCACGCATAAATGTAAACTTGTTCGTTACGAAATTATCAAATTTGAAAATTAAAACTATACCAGCTGTTGTTTCATCGATATATTTTCAAATATTTACTTTTCGTAATATTCAGTCTGAATTTAAAGTATTTAAAGTTTGTCCAATTAATTATGATATATACACAGAGAAAGATTTAGTATCCATATCTGTTGCAACTAACTTAAAATCAAGTGGAAAGAACAATATAGAAATGAGTCTAGACTACATTTCTAGCCAACAAAACGCAGAGGTGCTATCAATAGTAAATCAAATTATGCGTTTTCAACAGACATTCACGTAGTTCGTATTGTCAGTTCTTACACTGAGAAAGTCAGAGTAACAAACAGTGATTGAACAATGATTTTCTCGAATACTTTAGAAATTAGAGACTTGGATCAGTATTAGTGCTTAAAGTATGATGAAGAAAAAAAAAACAAGTCAAATGACAAAAAACTTATAGGTTTATAGTCGCAACTTTAGACACGTAAAAAAGTATTCAAATTAGCCCCGGTCTCATCTATATTTTTTGGGATAAAAATATAATTAATCAATTTGCGAGTAAATTTGTAATTTACAACATAGCTATATCAAGTGGTTAAATAAAAAAAATCGAATTCAGAGGAAATAAAAAAATAATAAAATATTCCATTTACAAGCCTTAATGTAATTGCAATCCAATCTATTCCGTCGGAATTGTTGTGAACGCCAATCAATGAAATTTTCATTAGTGTAAAACCCATGGAATTAATTACCTCCCAAGCGTAGCGATTTTAATTAATCGCTCGAAAAAGAAATATATTTATTTAATTGACGCACACGGGGATGGCTGGAACAAGAGGAAGAGCGAGAAAAGCTCTAAAATTTATTTTTCCAAGATTTTTATTGCCGCACTGCCACCTGACCAATTTCGTCAACGAGAGTCAGTAATGAAAAACAACAGGTTAATCTCGGGGGAGCAATTACAGTGTCTCCATGCAAATATCAACGACTCTCATTTTAAAATGCGAACTCGCGACAATTGCCACACATCGATTGGCGGTTTTTGCACTTGACTTTTAAAAGAGCGCCCCACGTTTTATTATGCGAATTTATGTGCGAGTGCGTGCGACAATTATACTTGATTGCTTTTTTACATTTTAAATAGAATCGACTTACAATTTTTATATGAATAAACAAAATTGGTTAACAAGTTTATTGTCAAACAAATCGTGCATTTTTCACTATTTGAAAACAAATTTTAAGCTTTTATGAAATAAATTTTAATTTTTTTAATTGTAATAAAATGTTTGAAAAACTTTAGTTCAGAGATAAGTTTGATAAAAATATAATACAACTTTTGATAAGAAAGACTTAAAAAACTATATAAAAAAAGTCAATCATTGTTCTTGAATAATAATACCTGTATGACAGAAACAATCTTTCCCCAGTACTTTGTAGCACGTAAAAGAAAAATACGAAATAATAAATAAGTTCACAAGCACAGCAAAAGCAAAGAGTAGAAGCTAGGTCAGACGCAGCAGTGCGCGATTCTCGTCGAGAAAAAAGCAAAAAATTTAGAAAGAGGATAAGAAAGATGTATCTAAGGACAATGAGCGCACGCACGGCTGGCTGGCTGCCACAGGGAAGGTGCTCTTCTGCAGAAAAATATAATAATAAACCGGCGCGAGAGCGGGAAATTTTCGCAGTCCCGTCGGCGCGCGCTTTTCATTTCCAAGCTGCGGCTTGTTCGCTGCGAGTGCAAGGAAGTTCGCCCTGGTAAAGTGCATTTTCCGCTGGTTTTAATAAGAATCGCGTAGGCGAAATGTAAGTGCTGCGTAACGCCGGGAAAGGACGACGAAAAAAGAGCACCAAACAATAACGGGGATAAATGCGTTGCGAGCCAAGTTAAAGTTACGCTATTTGCTGTTTCACGCTGTACTAGCAGTCAAGAGAAGCCTTAAACTTTCAGAATTTTAAGAACGATTGTCAATTTCATGGTAAACTACCGTTTTGGCAAAACGTAAAAGTTTCCAAATAAATACATCCATTTCCAAGAGGAAATTCATTCACCGCGAGCTAACGCGTTTCGCGGAAAACGAGCACCGCGCCGAAAGAGCAGCGAGCGATCGAGCGGCTGTTACAATAGCCGCGCTTGTTGTGCAACGATCCGCGCGATGTGCTTTAACTTTGCTCGGGCGGCGTACTTTGCTCGACGCGCTTGCGCGCATTATGCAATAATAACCGTCGTTAATGGGCTTTCCGGCTCGCGTTCCTCTCATTAACGAGTTACGAGCGCCACGCGCGTTTGTCATCGTGACACGGATTTTGTGTGCGCCGTTTTTTGCCCGTTCATTATGCCGTTGCCCTGCGCACCGGTGGATAATTTTTTAACTATCAACGATCGGATTTTTCGGCAACAATAATTAATACGGATGTGCGAGCAGTTGATTTGCATGATCTTTACTGTATAGTGTGACAATTCAGTTTGATATTGAAGCTGGTATACAATATTTTGAGTATATGGCGGTCGTTTAATTGGATGATTGATGATGACTAGTGGTTAATAGAGTTAATTATAAACTTAGTTGATGTAATGTAGTTGCTGATGAGCCTTATAATATCATGATTTTTCATAGATTTTAAAGCAATTCAATTTTATCGTTAAAATTCTAAAAAGAAATAGCTTTATTCTATTTGACATGTATCGATGAAAACCGATTTAAATCAGAAAAGAACACGGAAATGCTGCCTCTCCCTTCTGACTTGCTGAAATTGTTTGGTGAACGGGAAATCGTCACTTCTAAAAATAGTTACATTTGCGAGAGCTCGCACTCGGGCTTTACAAAGCGCTCGAATTGCGCTGCGCGCGTGTAGCCGCTCGGCGCTTTTGTTGGTTTTATTCGTTTCAATTCGATCGCCGCATCCATTCGTTGATTCTTGGGAAAGTCGCGCGCTCGCGCCGGAAAATTGCAATTGTTCACTAAACGCTTGGTGAGCTGCACCTAGTGCGTCCAAAAAAACTTTTGCAACCATTGTTTATGCGCTCGTATGAGGGAAACCACTGTTTGTAAGCAACTTTTCAGATTTTCATAAATTTTTTCGCTTATTGTGTACATAATATACTTAGCGGTATTGAAAAGGCTTATAGTTATTTTACAAATAAGTGAATTAAATAGTTACAGGTAAAATATATTTATTTTTGACTCACCGACCTCACCGAAAATGGAATATTGTACAGAAGTGGAGACTTACCTGTTAACAGAAAAAAGCAATAAATTTAATAAATATTCTATAAAACTACAAATAAATGTAAATGAGGGTCTGAAAACTGAAAGGGCATATAAACCATTTAAATAGCATTGGCTTGTGGCCCATTTAGTTTTCAGACCCTCAATTATTAATATAGCAGATAAATGCGCGAAAGCTAAGCGAATAATTGAAAGATTTTTTCAAAATAAAAAATTATTTAAAATATCATAAAATATTTGTATTATATTTGAATTTCAAAGCACTTAAAACTGAATAAAGAAATACCGTAAAACACGTTCCGTTAGTAAAAAAATTCCTTCTCAATAACAGAGAGGATTTCATTACGAAACAGCCCATATTCAAGTTGGACGAATTGGTGTATAGCAAATTCATTAAAACGAAAATCAATTCTAGCACTGAATCGAAGCTTGGGCAAAAATCCTTGCCAAACCGAGTTATGCAATCCGCGTGCACAAGTCATTTAGCGGAATTATTTTCGTTCAAAATCAATTATCGCCGAACGCGAAGAAGCGTAGCCGCGTCGCTCCGGGCGCAGCGGATTGTTTTCACTTAGCGCGCTCCAGTGGCCGGCTTTTTTTCTCTGGCCGCCACCGTTGCCGCCGGCTCTTTTCTCTCGCTTGCCGCCTCCGAGCCGAGAATTAACGAGCTGGCGCGGGCGTCGGCTTTTTTTTTCTATTTTGTGCCGTCCTGAGCTTCCTTTCGCTTTTGTCGACCATCGATAATCGCTTCTCCGGGCGCGACGACTTTAAGGTCCTGTAAGTGCCGAGCGAACAAGACGATTGGGAACACGATAATGTTGAACCGAGCCGAGATTTCGATTGTTCGCTCGACTGTTATTTTAGTGTGTTTGATCTTATTTTGATTTTTATGACATTTTATGGAAAAATTTACACAGACTAGGAATAAAAAAAGGAATGAAGTTGATTTGCAAAAATTATGCCGATTGACACAATAATTTTATACTAAAAGACATGAAATTCTTGAAGTGCTGCCAAATTCGATAAAATTGAATAAAGATGTGTGCGAAAATAATTAAAATCAGGAGTTAATCCATTCTCTTTGAGCTCGAGATCGACCGTATTCACGGAATGTCTCTATTCACTTCCAATCAAAATAATAATTATTTCGCTTTGAGCTCTGATTGAATTTTCGCGTGTATTAACAGATGAACAGTTCAGAGTCAAAGCGTTTCGATGCTTTAAAATTAGGGATTTTCGGTTAGCTATTTCCAAAATGAGTGCATCACTATTTGTTATAACCACATACACATTTAATTACTGCTATTATTGAATAACTCTTTCATTATAACGGTTATTCATCGTAAGCACTTGATTCAGTAAAACATATCGTTTTTTATAAAAGAGACTTCTTAAGACATAATAAATATAGCGATATGTTGAACGTTCAATTTCTGAATTTGTTTGTTTAATATCCTTATATTTACAAAGGATTACAAAGGATAAAATTTTTAATTTTTTTCATTTATGTAATTAAATATTGAAATATATAATAATATTGACAAAATAAGTTTTATAAGTTAATTGAAAATTTATATAGTAACTATATCTTTGACGCAAGGAGGTGCGCACTCGTGGTTTCGCTGCAGAGCGAATAACGAGCGGTCGACGTCCTCCTGCTCCAAGCAGGGTAACAAGGTTGAAGGAACCGCTGGGAAGCTCGATGAAGCAGCGACGATTCCTCGGTGCCAGTCG
>JAPYZB010003117.1:0-10813 GCA_030522745.1 Eupelmus kiefferi | reverse complement strand
ACTAGAAGCTGACGTTGTCCGTTTTTCAGAAAAGGTCCATTAACTATATTAAAAAAATTATTCAAGTTAAAATGTCGATAATGTCGATAAGCTCAGATTCTGATACTAATCTTTTCCTGTCTATAATTTTTTTTAACAAACTCAGTGGATTTTTTCTGAAAAACAGACAACGTCAACTTCTAGTAAAACATAAAATCTTTATAAAAAAAAATTTTCCAACTTGTCTAATGAATATTTACATTATAATTTTTGGGTTCCCGTATAATATTCTATGTAGATTTCTATCCTCACCCTTTCACTTCGCCTTAAATTATATTAATTAATGCAACTGTCGCTGTGAAATTTGTGGATGACATTGGATCAGTTAATCAATCCGAAGGAGTAATATCAGATTTATTAACAAAAACCAACAATTTAATACACAATTGTATCCTTTCGATACTAATTTCGGACTCAAAGTTGTTTCTCTTAAACGTAAAGTATTAAACACTGAAAAATTTATATTCATTTTCAACTAACAAGTTATTATAATTTTAGTAATAATTTTCTGTTTATCAGTTTTATCTATAAAATACGTTTTAAAAGTATTAATGTCATATGCTATTTATAATTTTTAGGATTGTTTTCAAATGTTTCTAGGTTAATAAAGCTAAAATACTTATATGTATTGATGATTATCAACTTCTTTATAGATTCAATTTTGTTAAAGATAGTGGAACCAGGAAAAGTTACACTATTCAACAATCGTCATGACTACATGTTAATCTTCAAAATGCAACAGTATGGTACTAATAAGATTGAACATTCGAAACTTACATCATTAATTGCTTTTTGTATTTTAATTAGAGGTTGGATAGTAGCATTACTAGTAATTTTAACTGAGTACACTTTTGCGAAGTTGAAATACTTTCTTGACACATGAATTAAAATATTAATTGAAATACTCTTTTAATACATAAATTAAAATATTAAATTTAAGACACTAAAAATTAATTGGAAAAAATTTTATTTCACCGACATATCATTTCAAAAAAATTAAATTTAAAGACTCATTTTTGTGAAAATCAATAGTTTGATAAAAATGCAGCGCATGTTATAAAATGAAATTTTATGATATTTATTTACTTATCTACAATACACTACAATTCAATCAAAAAGTATTTATCATTTTTATATACATTGCATATTTTTATATTACACACAGAGACCTTATTTTTATTTAAAAAATGTTTCCAAAATTTCGAATCAACAAGCATTTGATTCCACTATCTTGAAGTCTGCATCTCTCAATGTAGCCCATATTCTCGGATGTATAAAAGAAAATTAAAATTATATTATCTTTTTTTTAAATATAGTCTAATAAAATACTTAATATTTATTTAGAGTTTCGTTTAATAGTCGTATGAATCCAGTCAATGTAATCAGACACCTTTGTGTAACCAGTGACGTGACCTGGTTCACCACAAGGTTCAATAATCCAGGAAGCAATTCCTACTATTTGATTTCCACCGTTGATCTTTTTGATTAAACCACTACCAGAGTCACCCTAGATGAATAATAAATGGTTTTTAATTTTTAAATTTAGTACGATTATAAGTTAATTTTAGTTTAAAATGAAAATTTTTATTTGACTAGAATTTTTTACTTTAAATTTTAAATAGATATTTTCAAGTGTTTTAAAAATAAATTACCAATGTTGAAATTATCTTTCTTTTCCACAATAAAACGTCTATATTTTTGTTTCATAAATTATTACTAATAAAAAAGAACAATAAGTAATTCTATTTTAAGTGAATACTATACACTGTCGCAGATATCGCGACAAGTGCTACACTCACTCCGGGATAATTGACTTATTACATCACATTTTAGAGTCACATTTTATTATAAGGCACATGATATCATCGTCATAATAAATGTTAGAAATTTTTTTCTATAATCTTAACAAAGATTATAGAATAATCTTTGTTAAGTTAATCTAACAAGCAATTACTGCACCGATTATAAGAGGTATTAAGTTGTAAATTTAATAATGGACAACACGAAATTAATTTATTAGGATCCAGAAACGATACTCACATAACAACCTCCTTGCCCGCTGCTTACCGAATCGGTACAGATCATAGTATCCCGAAGACTTGATTCGCCCTCAATATGAAGGATGCTTTCGTTACACGCCTTACGGTCAATGATCGACAACTTCACCTTCTGCAGAATGTTGTGGGTTTCTTTATCAGTTTCACCCCAGCCTGCAAGTACGACGTCACCAGTAGGCTCGGTTCCTGCCTTTGGCAATGCAACTACAGCTACTCTTTTATTAAGCTTCAGTGCTGTTTTCAACTTTATTAAAGCAATGTCAAATGCTACACCGTCACTGAATCAATTAGAAATTTTTTAGATATTATTTTACGCGTGTTTAAGACTGATACATAAGGAGCTGACAGATTAATGATATTAGTTTTTACCTGCCATAAAATTCGTGTACGTAGGTGCTTTCGATTTCGATGCGCTGCTCGTAATCCTCCTTAACCCCCAGTTGGTGTTTGCCAGCCTTGATCACTATACCTTCAAGAGGTAAGATGCAGTGCGCAGCTGTCAAAATCCATCTATCGGCAATAATGTTGCCCCCGCACAGATGACCCGCTACTTCCCAATCCAGCGAGACCAAGTATGGAAATTCACCGACGTTGGCGTTCTCACCTCCAAAGATGCGGTTTAAACCGGGAATTTCCGGATTTGGTAGGACTGCTACGGATAATATTAACATTTAATTTTACAAATACTATACTGTAAAACATATACTTTAACTACTTTTAGTACGGTTTACTAAGTTCAATTAATAATATGATAAACGAAGTTTAAAACAAGCATGACGATTCTAAGATGAATATTTTAGTATTGTGGAAATTGAGTTTATTTCAAAATTTTTATTAAATTTTTCTCATACTAATAAACTATAACTTATTACTTTATATTTACAACGCAATTGAACCTTAATATATTTTTTTAAATGCATACATTATTGCATTTAGAAAAATAATAATGTGAATATAAGATAAAATATATAAACATTTTAAGGTTCCTTACCAGCATTAGCAAACGCAAGCAGAAAACTAAGAATAATGATTTTAAAAGCCATTTCTAATAATACGGTAAAGTGTTGATACTAAAACACTGTTATATATACTATCCTTACCTTAGCTCTTTATCAGCTTTCATAGATTAATCAACGAACATTTCTATCAATAACTTGGATTAAAAAACTGATTCATAATGATTAAGATTAACCCATTTTTTCATAGATTTGATTTGATCAATGCTACACTCTTGTACAAAATTTATATCAGTATCTTTTTTTAATCAATAGTATGAAAGAATAGGGTGAATTTTTAAAAATATTTTTTATGGACATTTATTGAAACAATCTAATTTTATGTAATTTTGAATTTCAATAAAAAATCTTCTGATTTTTTTGTAATTTTAACGAAATACCAAACAAACGTTTATAGACTATTCAATAAGAACTGAGTGTAAAAGTTGGTGAAAATTCAATATTTGCAAATTCAGAAATCCAAAGCCTTTTTATCGGTATAATGAAAAATACACATTTTCATTAAGGATAACTGTTACGGACAGAATTGAAGTTGATAAAATTATTTAATTACAATTTCAAATATTTAAATTTTAACATAATTTCATTATTTGTTACGATCGCCGAGAATTTCTATATAAATACAAGGGGTCACTGGGAAAATACACAGCGTCGAGAAAAGCTTAAAAATGGGGAAAATTGTTTTATTGTCTTTACCTGAGAGAAAAGAGTATTTGAGCGTGTACGTTAGTTGGGGGTAGCATGTAGGCCCTCACAGACAGGGAGACGTTAGGGCTAGCGCATTGAGAAGAAAAATAGGAAAACATTTCAGTTTCAAATCGGTGTTATAAGTGCGCAGTCATCGAACAAAATAGCACAAGGAGAAATTTCGTAAGTACTTATACATTTCGGAGTTTTCTCGGCGTCTAAGACAGGGTCTGTTTGCATTGCCTTACTGATGAGTCCAGCAGACAGACTCGGGACGAAACGCATAAATAGATTTAAGTAATTCAATATTAAACACCCGTTTTGTCGTTTACAATAACTTTTTATTTCTTTTAACGGGGTCCGAAAAATTCAAATTTCGCGTTGAAATTTAGCAGACGAAAAATTAACTATTTTGCTTATAACAAACAATAAAAATTAAATTACGACAAACGATGAATAGTTGCCCTCCGTTTTGTAATTATCTACCATTTTACAAAGTTTCAAGTTTATATTACAATACCATTACGAGAAAAGTTTGAATAATGTAAAAAATTATTATTATTCAAGCATTACCGTGGTATTGTAATATAAACTTGAAACTTTGTAAAATGGTAGATAATTATATAATGGAGGGCAGCTATCTCGTCGTTTGTTGTAATTTAATTTTTATCGCTTGTTATAAACAAAATAGTTAATTTTTCGTCTGCTAAATTTAGGCGCGAAATTTGAATTTTTAATTGAGTATCGGATCTCCTTAAAATGAAGGAAAATCAACAAAAAATACAAATTATATCGTTCAATTGGCTTTTCTGAATACTAAAAAATAGCTAGGGTTATAGAATTATTAAATTTTCATTTTTTTGAATCCCAGAATCCCCTTGGATTTAAAGGGGTTAAAGTGAAAATCTTTTGATTAATAAAATAACAAAACAATCATTTGTCTTACAGGATAAAAACAGCATTCTGAAAGCAAATTTATAAACTTAATTTAATGAAATTTAAAATTAAAATCTTTATGTTAACTTTAAAGCGACTACGGAAGTATACGTCTTATTTCATATATGATTCACCAATATGAGAAAAAAATAATTTATTTATAATTTAGTAACTATTCCTTTTTCAAAGTTAGATTATTCTACTTATTTGTAATACACATTTAAATTAATTTATTCGTTTTATAAGTAATTATGAAAAAAAATTATTAATTTAAAAAATGAATTCAATAGATCCATTGCTGTGTCAAATCTTGTTTTTTGGTAAAACAAGAAATCTTAATGGCTATATCTTAGAGATAAATGTTTATAATGCCAACGAAATTACCGTATACGGCAAGCCTTAAAAGGGGTACGATAGATTTAATGGCAGGGATACTCAAATTTTATTTTAATTGGGTGCTGGTTAGTAGTACAGGTTCAAAAATTATTTTGAAAAAATTACCTTTTGCAGACTTATAACAGTCCAAAAAATAAAATTTAATGACTTATATTGTGATAATCAAAAGTTTGATAAAATTGCAGAGATTGTTATAAAATGAAAATATATAATATTTAAAACTAACAATTATTATAACATATTTATTTACTTTACTTATTTACAATACAATTCAATTAAAAATTATTTATCATTTTTATATACATTGCATATTTTTATAAGTAACAGTTAATTCCATCTATACAGGGACTTTATCTGTATGTCTCAATGTTGTCTAAATTCTCGAATGTATGAAAGAAAATCAAAGCTATTATATCTTTTTTTGGCTATAGTCTAATAAAATATTTAATATTTATTTAGAGTTTCGTTCAATAGTCGTATGAATCCAGTCCATGTAATCGGACACCTTCGTATAAGCAGTGATGTGACCTGGTTCTCCACAAGGAGGAGTAATCCACGAAGCAATTCCAACAATAAGATTCCCACCGTTGATCTTTTTGATTAAACCACTACCAGAGTCACCCTAAATGAATAATAAACGGTTTTTAATTTTTAAATTTAGTATAATAATAAGTTAATTTTAGTTCAATATGAAAATTTTTATTTTACTAGAATTTTTTACTTGATTTTAAATAGATATTTTCAAGTGCTTGGAAAATAAATTTTAAATGTAAAAATTATCTTTCTTTTCCAAAATAAAGCGTCTATATATTTATTTCATAAATTATTACTAAGTGAAAAGAACAATAAGTAATTCTATTTTAAATCAATGCTCTACATTGTCGCAGATATCTCAGAAAGCGTTATACTTACTTCGTCATAATTGACTTATTACATCACATTTTATTATAAGGCACATAATATCATCGTCATAAAAAAAATTAAAAAAAATTGTCTACAATCTTTGTTAGTAATTACTCCACCGACTATAAGAGGTTTTAAACTTGTAAATTTAGTAAAAGACAATATAAAATTGATTTGTTAAGATCCAGAAACGATACTCACATAACAACCTCCTTGCCCGCTGCCCACCGAATCGGTACAAATCATAGTATCCCGAAGACCAGATTCGCTTTCAGTATGAAGGATGCTTTCGTTACACGCCTTACGGTCAATGATAGACAACTTCACCTTCTGCAGAATGTGCTGGGTTTCTTTATCAGTTTCACCCCAGCCTGCAAGTACGACATCACCAGTAGGCTCGGTACCTGCCTTTGGCAATGCAGCTACAGCTACTCTTTTATTAAGCTTCAGTGCTGTTTTTAACTTTATTAAAGCAATATCAAATGCTAGACCGTCACTGAACCAATTAGAAATTTTTTAGAAATCATTTTATGCATGTTTAAGGTTTATACATAAGGAGCTAACAGATTAATAAATATTAGTTTTTACCTGCCAAAAAATTCGTGTCCGTGGGTGCTTTCGATTTCGATGCGCTGCTCGTAATCCTCCTTAAACCCCAGTTGGTGTTTGCCAGCCTTGATCAATATACCTTCAAAAGATAAGATGCAGTGCGCAGCAGTCAAAATCCATCTATCGGCAATAATGTTGCCCCCGCAGAAATGACCCTCTGGTTCCCAATCCAGCGAGACCAAGTATGGAAATTCACCGGCGTTGGCATTCTCACCTCCATAGATGCGGCCTAATCCGGGAATTCCCGGATTTGGTAGGACTGCTACGGATAATATTGACATTAAATTTTACTAATCTATATTTTAAAACATATACTTTAACTATTTTTTTATAGTACGGTTGATAATATGATAAACGAAGTTTAAAGTAAATATGGCGATTCTAACATTAACATTTCATTTTTGTAGAGATTGAGTTTATTTTAAAATTTTTATTAAATTTTTCTTATACTAATAAACTATAACTTATTACTTTATATTTACAACGCAATTAAACTTTAATATATTTTTTAAATGCATACATTATTGCATTTAATAAAGGAATAATGTGAATATAAGACAAAATATATAAACATTTTGAGGTTCCTTACCAGCATTAGTAACCGCAAGCAGAAAACTAAGAATAATGATTTTAGAAGCCATTTCTAATAATACGGTAAAGTGTTGGTACTAAAACACTGCTATATATACTTTCCTCACTTTAGCTGTTTATCAGCATTCATACATTAATCAACGAAAATTTCTATCAATAACCTGTATTAAAAGAGCGATTCATAATGATTAAGATTAATCCGTTTTCAAGAAGATTATATGATAAATGCTACAATCTTACGCAAAATTTATATCAGTATCGTTTTTTGACTAATAGTATTATGAATAAATCAAGCGAATTTTTAAAATTTTTTGTTGTAGATAACTGTCACCAGTTAAAATAACCTAATTATCTTAAATTTTTTATTCAATAAGAACTGAGTATAAATCTAGGTAAAAACACAATATTTGAAAATTCCATTATCTTAAATTAAACCCAAAGCCTTATCGGAATAATAAAAAATGCGAATAACTATTTGTTTCTTTCAAAATAAAGGAAAATCAACAATAAATACATATTGTATCATTCGATTGGCTTTTCTCAGTACTAAAAAATACCACTAAATGGCTAGGATTATAAAATTATTTACTTTTCAATCTTTAGAAAGTTCCAAATTAAATGGATCCCTTAGGACCTTTTCGGGCTAAACGAATTGAAGTGAAAATCTTTTGATTAATGAAATAAAAAAATTATTTGTCTTACAGTTAAAATTGATAAAAAAAAACAAATTAAACAGGATTCCAAAAAGACAACTTTATGAACATTCAATTTAACGAAATTTAAAATTAAAACCTTAATATTAACTTTAACATAATTCCTTATTTATAAAAAAAAATAGATAGAGTGTTGAAATTTTTAGAGTAACTAAGGAAGTTAAAAAAATAATATAAAAAAAAATTGTTAGACTATTTTTTTAGAATGAGTCATTTTTTGTATAGTATCACATATGATTCTAATATTGTATAAGATAGAAATCAATTTAAAATTTTTGAAAGCTTAGTAACCTAGATTGTATTTTTGTCTATAACGTTTTAGATTAGATAGTGAAGTTATAAAGAGATTTCTAGATTTCCTCATAATTTAAAAATTAATTAATACATATTACTATATTAAAAAATCGGTGATTTTAAATAACAAATTTTTAAGGTATGAATAGTAAATGATAAAAATTATACTGATCTTCATCTAGTCTTCATAAATGTTTCTACGACTATTGGACAGTAAATTATCTACAAAACTTATTATGTCCATTACGTTGGAAAATCAGAATATATTCATAAATTTTTGACAAAATAAGCATTCTTATAGATCAAGTGGCACAAGTCATTACCTTTGCTGACAGAAATAGCTAGAAAGCCCATATGATTAAATTAATTGTTGTTGATGTCCGCAGGAGAGCACTCCTGCCAAAGTGTGCGAGTGTGTGTGTGCATGCGTGTGAGAGCGGCGAGGGCTGCTGAGGTTGAGTGCGAGCGGGCCAGGCGTGACTATTGCTCCATCCGCCGCCGAGACCAGACGTGAGTATTCTCGAAAGGGTAACAAGGTTAGTAATAATATCGCTCCGCGAATCGAATGTATGACCGCGCGAAGGAGAGTATCCTTTGCTGCATTTTCGTCATCGTCAATTGCGGGTATGCAAGGTCGCTGCTGCTTTAATTAGCGCGGCGACAAACCGTGAATTCTGCAGCGATACTGCCGCCTGCGCGTGGTACGCGTTGGTAGTGTATGCGAACCTGCGACGAGCAGCGGCTGAAAGAATCGTGAATCTTGAACGTTATTTGTAGTTATTGAATAAAGTCTTTTATCTTATATTTTAATTACTGTGTGTATTATTCGTGAATGTATTTGTGTTGCCTTTTCCCTGTCTAACGTAGCGAATAAGGACGGAGCGCGACTCTCGTGCAGTTCCGGTTCTGCAATATATTTTGATTATTGATGATTGAGTGTCACCGGGAGATTAGAGAATAAAAGTAAAGAATAATTATTTGTCGCGCGCGTAGAGTCCTCGGGACGCGGATTGTGAATTAAGAGAAATTAGCACGAAACGTCGCGTGACATGCGATAAAAATTTTAAAAAGTCCTTAAGACAATAAAATGTTGCACTAATACCCTTAAACCTCAACCGCTCTGGAAATCATAAAAACACGGGCTTTTGCAATATTGTTTTAAAATTTCTCAATAAAAAAATAAGTTTTCTGGAATTGCGTGCACAGTTTTTTCGTTACCATTCATTTTTTAATTTATTTAATAAAAGAATAATTGTGTTCACTCTGTGATATAATGTCAATTTTTGGTCTGAAAATTGATGAAGTATAGGATTATGCGGAATTTAGTACAGAATTTTCGATTTCTAAAATGTTAAGTTGGAGAAATTTGTTACGAAATTTTGTTACACGTAAAATAACAAAAAAAAACGTGCTTTTACCGTTTTCATAAAAAAAATAAGTTTTTAAAAATTGTGTGTAGAGTATTTTTTTCGTCCATTATATGACCCATATAGAACAAGAAAAAACGATCGCCCTGATGTAGGTAAATTTTTCTTCTTTGAAGTTTTTGGAACCGCTAAAGGGACTTTTTTGTGGATTTGCTCATATATATAAAATGTTGATGTTTATAAAATTTTATAATTTATTGTTTTATGATAAAAACCATCTGTTCGTTTACTATTTCTTATATTAGTAATAATTTTTATTAATTTATGATTTCATAAGCAGAATGTATTTAAAATGTTATTTTAAAATTGCAATATAAGAATTTCATTTTATAATAATGGATATTATATACAAGAAAGTGCAGACAATTTTCATACAATGATCATGAAATAATGTAAGTATAAACTGAACAAAAAAAACAAAAAAATGAACAAAAATATTTAGTGTACAATATAATTTTAGAAATTATCCAGACAATCGCCTAATTGTTATCTAGTATTCTTTTGCCGAGTGACTATGTTTAAAAAGATCGAGATATTAATTTACCTACTAATATTAAAACAAGGCACCGACACTGTTAAATGAGTACTTAGCAGATTAATTTGGAAATTTCACAAATTTTTAGGAAAATAATCGTTTGTATGAAAAATACAAGGTGTTCGTAAATTATTATTTAATAAATAAATAAGTTATTATTTTAAACTTAAAAAATATAAAACCCAATAATTTTTTTAATTTTATTGACCAATAGCTTGGTTTACATAATTCAAGTACTTGAAGACATTCGTGAAAACATCTGGGTACCCAATAGCACATGGGATGCCTCCAGAAACAACACCAATGATGTAGCCATCCTGAACTAGTGGACCGCCACTGTCACCCTGTAAAGATCATAGATTTGTAGTTATTTATACAAAAAAATATAAAGAAAATCAACAAAGTTTTACTTACAGAGCAAGTGCCTTTTCCTTTCTTGACAAACGTACAGATATGCGACGAGTGCACTTTAGCGAAAGAGGGCATTTTACTTTGACAAGTATCTTGGTCTATGATCGTGAGGGTGAGCTTTTGCAGGCTGGCCGAAAGTCCTGAAAGGGGGGTTAATTTGGTACCCCAGCCAGAAATTACGGCACTTGATCCAATCTCT
>JAPYZB010003116.1:0-12987 GCA_030522745.1 Eupelmus kiefferi | reverse complement strand
GTCGCCTGGCGCCCGAACAAATTCGGCGACCTCGAAGACGCGATACCGACGGGGACGTTTTGTTGGCGTGGGACTCGGGAAGCAAAAAACCACGTCACAGAAGAGAAACCTTGTTTGAGACTACCAGGAATTTTTACGAGGTAGAATAATACTTTGTTATTTTTTTTATTACAGGAAACCTTTTCCTCTGCTGGGTTACTTATGTAACGTGATATATATGTGCAATTTTACTTTATTGTAACTACTTTATTGTAAACTACTGTATATTTTTACTCTGATTAATAAATAATAATAATAATATTACTTAGTTACGCTTTCTTGCCTGACGTTGATATTGCCCTGTTTGTTAGATTTATAAGGAGCATCAACATTTTTTAACGTTGAAAGTATAAATGCATTAATAAAGTTATTCGAAATAATAAAATTAATATTTTCTTTTTTTAATCCTTTTTTATATAAAAAATTATAAAGTTTTATAAATGGTAAGCGTATTTAACACATATCAAACCTATACAATCATATAAGTTTAAATCTTCATTCCACTTTTAATCTTATAATTAAACAAATTATTCTTTATCATTGCTCAAATTAAAAATCAAACCAAATGAGAAAAATTTTAAGAAAGGACATGAGTTTATAAATTTAAAATTCATAAAGTGAATACCAGATAATCAGAAAGATTTTAAAAGTATTTTTTTTTCAGTTTTTATAAAGAGATTATTCATACAGGGATTTTCCTTACATAGCATACTATAAACCTATATCTATATATCTAAGCTTATCTCTTTAAATTAATCATTAATTATTTGAACACTAACAAATCATCTTTTAGAATCAAGTATTCTATTTTAAAATTAATGAAATTACAGTTCCATTTCCAAAGCATGCGACTTTAGATTAAGCGCTCAAAGCTCGCCTCCAAGCTCTTCTCGCGCTCCCAGATTATACGCTCCCTACCTTCAACTAGAGACTAGTTCGTCGCACGCACGCAGATTTACAAAGCACGTTGCGCGTGAGCAAGATGGATTTGTATACAGAATAGGCTGCGAGAGCATACTAACAGCAGTCGCATAAATAATTTTCGACGCGCGACAGCGTGACAACTCAATTCAAGGAAGCTTCGTTGTACGTACTTGTATACACTAACATATACGCAATTCACGCTAGATTTGTGGAAAAAATAAAAATACTAGTCACTAAATATTTTGTGGGATTCCGTAGAATGTAAACTTGTGTCTCTTTTTATTGAGTTGATGATACGTTTGCTTAATCTAAAATATTATTCCGTGGATCGACAAATCTCAAGTCTGTTCATTATTACTTTAATGAATCTGATCATGAAATGAAAATAAAATAAGTTTTATTTTTAAATGTACGATGCCCCAGTTAGTGCTATATCACTTCAAACATTGCTATAAAATGAAAAGTTGTGATTGTATTGTTTTACGTATATATTTTAATCTTTATGATTATCCTTGCTGAATACGCGAAACGTAAATCACAATGCTCAAATTTCATAGTGTACATAAATTGTAAACATATATAATTAAAATAAACATTAAGAATTATTTAAATATGCATTGGAAATCTTTATGAAAATACATAAACATATTATCCCTTGATAAACAAAATTAAAATAATAATTTGTGGTTGAATGCGATTTTTACATAAATAAAATTTGATTCGCATGAACCGTTTTAAATACAAATAATTAAAATAAAAAGTTGTAAAAAATTTCGATTTACGATAGAATCTATTAGAAACCAACAATCTATTATCATGTTATCACATACAACGGTATTAAAGCTGAGTTATTTAAAATATTTTAAATCAAATACAGTCGATAGATATTACATTTATTTTCGTTGAATTGACTTCATATTGGCTTTGTAAAAAATTTAACTTTATCAAAACTAGCTATTAAAACTAACTCTTTTTCTTGATTTGTAATACTTGCTCAGTTATTCAGCAATAATTTAAAATAAAAAGAATAGACAACTTATCATGTATCCAAAAATTATTGTGGAGCCATTTTTGTAACGTTTGGAAAGCTAACAAGAATTTAATCATTTTCAAATTTCTACGAAAACATTTAAAATGTGTCCGTCCTTTTTTCATAACCACTCGTCGACCACGTAAACAGGCTAGCACCATAGCCGGTGCGTTTGCTCTCATACTTCGAGGGGTCTGTAAATGCACAAGCGACTCTAAGAGCACGTAAGCGTTACGGCGACGACTGTACAGAGGAGAGCAAAAACGTAACACCACAAGGAAAGATCTTTCAAGCTATCTTCTTGAAGTAGAGAAGAGAGGGTCGAGTTAACAGACCACGAACATCCTCAAGAGTTTACTCTTTATGCGCGATTCTCCTCATGCGTAGTTGCTTTTTATGGATGCGAAGAATTTTCCGTTTCCTTTTTTAGGGGAGGTTAAGCCGGACAAGCTTGATTCTACTAATTTGAATTATTGGTATTGAAAATCTGAAAATCTCTTTTCACAGTTTAAACCAATGAATTGAAAGAGAATTTTTAAATTTCAACTTTCACAAGGTCATTTGAAGGTCAAACTTGATTTTTGAAGCGTATAGACTGTTACTCACACAAGTTGGTAGGTACAATATAACCATTAAATTTAAAGATTACTTTATCAAATTTTCTTTATTAAACTATGGCATTTCACGTTCAAGAGTTACTCAATACTTAATAAAAAAATCTTTCTCTATATCTTCCTAAGTCTTCTTTATTGATGCTTACGAACAATCGCAAGATTTTTAATTAACCCAACTTTCGACTAGAAAAAAAAAAATAACTAATGCCGATCTTCTGCAATTCCATCAAGACCGACCCACGATTCTGTTTTTTTTTGTTTCAAGGAGTAAATCCCTTATTCCTTAGTTTCTTTCAGAGTGCATCCTCGTGGAGGCATAATTAAAAATTCAATCCTCCGTGCAGAGTTCGAGCCAGACAAATATCCGCAATAAGCAAAGAAAAAGGCTCGCTTACGCTATCGCCATTCCTCCGCTCGGGGCGGAAGTGGCAGTTTAATGTTTTAACGAGCTCGTCGCATTTTTATGCGAGCCAATAAGAGCCGGGCATTTTCTTTGTGCACCGACTCTGCCGGAGTTCACTTTGTGTACGCGGGAATACAAAGCATTTTCCCTGAGAATGTATATTACTTCTTTCCCAGCCGACAACGAGAGAGAAATTTGCGCTGAAGAATATATTCTTTAGCTTCGCGCGCTCGCTGAGCCAGCCTCGCAATATAGAGCGCGCGGCCCTGGAAAAGTCTCTTTCTCTGTCTCTACCCTTGAAAAAAGAAGTCTGAGAAAAAGAACACTCTGGATGCATTGTAAAACTGCGCGCGGCGCGCTTTCACCTCTCGCTGGAATCTCTTCGGTCAAATATGCATCGCTGACGAGGTTTCATTAAACTGTTCCGAGCGAGTCAATTGTTGCATGCTGGGTGTCTCGGAATGGTTTACAATTTTTAGCCCTTCCTTGTTTTGTCCTCTGTCAGTCTGGTTCTTTTTTCAGGTTGCAGCTTATTCTTAATTTTTCATCGACAGTCGTATGAATAATTAAAATTTTTTTACATGTTTTTAAAATAATTACTACGTTTTTTAAAATATATTTATTTATTGAATTTCGTAAGAAATTTTTAAAGTTAAAAAATATTTTCTGTTATAATAGCAAAGAAGATCAATCGCGCCAAAACTTTCATGACTGCAGTTTCGGCGCTTAGGACATAATACTAAAATTTTATTATGCGGAGATTCAATTATGACACAGAATATATGACTAAAAGTACATTTAGATTTTTAGATTTTTGCCAGCGTCACACTATTTCAAACTTGTTTAGTTTGTATTTCAATATTTCAACCTATATCGAGAACCGTGTTTTATTACGTTACCTTAGTTACCAGGAACGAAAATTCTCATTCAAAATGGGTCACTTATAAGTTTTAATCGAAATATTGGTTTTTAGTTTGGGAATAATACTTTACGGAAGGGGTTGATATACCTCCAGGTATTTCCAGTTAAGCAGTATTGATTTCTTAAAATTTTGATTTATGCATTTGCATTGCGTTGATCAAAATGCGATAAAAATTATATATTTTAATAATAATGAGCAACAAGTTAAAAATTAAAATTATTCATCTAGAAATTTCAGAATAAAAGTAAGTTATCAATAATTCATGCAATAACACGCGATACCTTTTACTTCGAATTTAACCTTCATTTTCCGATAACTTTTCTCTCGTATTTTTACAACGAATATCTCTTAAATATTTATTGCTCCAGAATTTCTCTTCGTATTTCAAGCCAAGACTCTTTCTTCTAAACTTTTTTACTCTCACGACGAAATTTTTCCGATCATCGGAAAAAGCCTTATTCATCGTAATTTCATCTCTCTTTTCTCCACGCTCGCGACGATTTCCCCTTAAAGCGAACGTGCGAAGCCACCTAAAATATAATTACCTCGCCCCCCAGTATAGCTTGTCGTGCGAGAGCGCGCACCTTCATTTTTCATTTGGCTCGGCGGAGCAGCGCTGGCAGGCCACCCTCCTTGCTTCGTCTTAAACGAAGTTCGGCCGATACTCCGTCGCTGAATTGGCATTCACGGCAGGAGCAGCGGTGGCGTTGCAAGCGCCAGAGTCGAGACCGCATCTGCCACCTCTACGAAATTCAGCTCGCGTTTTGAGTATGTTAATTGAAATAATTAAAGGGCCGTCTGGCTGACTCCTCTTCCGACCCCATTATCTGTGCGAGCTCTGTATATTTATCTCTCTAGTTGGGTTGGCTGTGCATGAGAGGTTTCGGGCGAAATCGCGCCAGGGTAAAGTATTTTGAAATTACTGAATATTTTATACATTAAACTTTATTAATATTATTAAATTGTTTTTTAAGGTAATTTATAGTTTAATTACATAATACTGACTGAATTCGACATTTTTAATTCTTACTCGTTAAGAAGAATTATAATTTTATAGAGAAATGTCTTGTGTTGTCTCTCATTGTTTACAAAAATTTGAAATCTTATAAGCAGATTTACAAACAGTAAGATTACTTGATTTGTTTTAAAATATATTTTTTTTACTGGAAGATAAACAATGAGAATTGTGGGCTACTTGAGATTTGTTTTAAGTAATCTGTCATTCCTAGAGAAATTTTGAGGCGTTAAGGGCACTTGAGAAATTTTCAGATGCCCCTTCCAAAGAGAAAAGCCTATAAAATGATTAAATTAATATGATCAAAAGTAAATATCTAACCTAATCAATAACTTAGCGGTTGTGAGAGATGCACACTTTAATCAATAACTTAGCTACTCTTAAAGTTCTCACTTCAACATAACTGACATTGAGGTACGATAGGATCTTCTTCAAAGTTATTGGTTAGGTTTCAGCTTGAGACATGCCATAATTTAGTGGTCTTCAGAGAGCCTGAAAAAATCGATCTACGTCGAGGAAAATCAACAGGATTATATTAACTACTTACTTGTACACCAAGTCGCGAATGATTGAGCTTACTTCGAAGTTCTGAACCTTCAGCTCCATTCTCTAACACTGCCTGTGTCCAGTCAATCTAGGTCATTCTACGTAAGCTTCATTGAAAAGATCTTTACTCATTTTGATTGAGACCAACGGTATTGGGAGAGCTTCTACGAAACAACTACGTCTTTGGTCATTTCGGACCAGTACTCGGCTCCTGTTGTGAAGTTTTAATGGTTTGCTAACTGTCTCGAGGGAGATACAGCCGATAAACTGAACGGTTTCTAATTCACCAGCGAAAACTTCAGTTCTGTTTGGGAGTCTTTCTGCGATCAATACGATAACAAATATCTTCAATTTCGTTGCGGATACAGACTTTTATCAGTCTTTGGTTGTCTTCAGAAAAATTGGTGAAGCATCTAAGCCTGCTGTTGAATACTGTCAACAAGAGCACGTTGAAGACTTAAATAGATCATTTGTAAAGATTTTTGTCTCTGATTTTTGAAAGATTATCCTATCTACTTCAATTGCGTTAACACATCTGAACTTCTGAATTGTCTGTCTTTAAGTTGGATTCTGAAGAGAAAGCGTGCTATAAGAACTTCCATCTCTGCATATACAAGCTTAGTTTGTGTAGTCACTGTCTTCTGCATCTTTTTAGAAGATCCTGTTTATCTTCAATTACGTATCGTGAATCTTATAGTCAGTTGTCATAGCAACAGTTATATTTTTTCTGTAGCCTTTCAATCAGCGGATTCTTTGTGAAGCAAGAAGATTGAAGTTTATGTTTCAGAAGTTTTGAAATTTTATTTTTTTTGGAGCGAACAATAACTTCTATCATCCATTTGAAATTTTATTAACTATGATATTCAATATTTTATTTACGCATTCTAATTTTTTATCTTAGCTTTATATCAAGCCTACGAGATCATTTATTACTTTTTTTAAGACTAAATATGAACATAGTTTAGTTTTTTAATTTTACTATTTAACCTCAATCTTTTCATATTATTTCATTACAATCAATTTGTTACTTAAGTCGTGGCAGGCGGTAAGACCACATAGCACGCTTGTTATAACGTGCTTATTAATTTTACGCGCTCTGCGACCCTTCCCCCTTAAATCACGCGGCAAATAGTTTCTCAGCATCCGCCTTTATTAGTGTTCACGCTCTTGTGCTTCGTCTAATTTTGCGCGTGCTCTCGCGCTAAGACATCATCGAGCGCCAGAGAGTTTCGCTGTGTTATCTCTGATTCCGTGTTGCCATTATTCAAAGTTATCTCTTTTTCACCATCATTTTCATTTTTAACATATGTTATATTTTTAGATAGAGCTGTAAATATCAATAACTATCAATGTAAATAGAGAGAATGTAAATACAATATTTTTTTTCAAGCGTACTTATTCCATTTTTCTGGCAAGTACAGTATTTTCAAGAGTATTTATTTCATTTCCTCTTGAAATTTATTCTACTTCATACGCTTTTATATCAAGGGAACATTTAAATTAATTAAAGTTGATTTTAAACTTGAGGCAGAAGTACATTTATAATGTAGAGATGAATAAATTGAGATAGTATACCAGCCCTTCCGAGTCGATTCTGCTTATCTGAAAAGATTCGTGCCCAACTTGCTCACATAGTTATAACTATAAGAAAACGTGACTTTGTCGCGTTGGATGCGTCTACCTTACAATAAAATTCATACTAAACTATATACATCTATAACCCTTTCGGCAGTATCATCGTAACTCCGCCTCGCTTTGAGGATCTGGGAGATATAGTACAGTTAACGGTTCCATTCTTGCAAACGATGCACATCTAAGAAACAGTTTCGCGTTTATGACGGAGGATTAATTAATTCTGCAATAGTTATATAATTTATACATTCGCGCGTGGCGCCAGCGCGAAGAACGGATTGCCAACTTCCAGCCAAAGCAGGAGCTCGCCTCCGGGGGACGCGTCAAAGCGTCCGTTTACCCGACTCTTTGACTGTCAAAGTCTTTGGTCCGACTGGTCGAATTATCTTTGATAACCCCCAGGGCTTACCCAAGATGGATGTAGGTCGGTATTGCACACCAATTTGCGACAGATGCTTCCTTACTAATTTCGATTGTTGTAAAGCTTTGTTGACGCGGCACAGGCAACAGGGGTAGTTACGTATTCATTGTATCTGTTGATAATCTGGATATAGTTCGTATTACATCCAATGTACGTGTGATTAACCAAATGAATAATCAATCATTTATTCTCGATACATTAATGCATTAATTATCTGATACACGTATAAGCTTATAAGTCACAGTTAATGTTCCGTTAGTACAACAAATTATCATTCATAATAATTTAACATATTATTTATTATTACTATAAAAAAATTTGTTTCTATTAAATAATGCAAAAATCATAATAGCACCTATTGTGCTTACAAATGACTTTGAATAACAAATCGCCACTTGCACTAATAGTAATTCCCTTAATCCTTTTACATAAAGCTTGGAGAGGGGGGCGAGCTATTTTATTTTTGCGGATTTCAAAACCACTTGGTTCCGCTATGCAACAACTGGGTAAGCTCGCTTGAATGCCGATTGCATAATCCTTAACTGTATTGTAACGATGAGTTTTAAAGCAGGGACTGCCATTGCGTTCACAATAGCTGAAACTCGTTAAGCTGTTTTTAAATCAGTGTAGCTGTACAAATTCCGCCGAATCGGATTAGGCTGAGACTTCATTTGCATTGTATATAACAAACTACTGTATTTCCGCCTCTTTTAGCCAAATTACTTAACCAATATTATAAATAATACGTTTTTCATTGGGATTTTCAAAAGCATTTGTGTTGTTTTTGAATTTAGAAAAAGATATCAATTGCAATATATATTTTGTAAGACAGTATGTGTGTTTTTTTACAGTATAAAAGGTGCATCTATTCATTTTGAACAAAATAATGAATATTGTATATTATAATTTAGCAAAGAGTTTCACTAGTTTATCTACTGAGCTGTAAATAATATTTTATTCTTTAATTTTAATAGTAAAACAATAAAAAATTTAGTTCTTCATTTTCTTTGTAGAGTTTTTGTAGAATTTTCTTTCTCTGAAGAGCAAAGTCAAAATATGTCTAAAATATCTGTATCAAAAGAACGATAATATACATATTCAAGGATGAATTTATTTTAATTAATTTTCATAAGCGACATTTTAACCATAAACAAGCAACGCATTTTTATTTTTGTAAATACAGAATCAGATTGCATAAATAATAATTTATAAAAAATAATTATTTCTTTTTAAAAACGAAACTCTTCATTTTAAAATATTTTCTTTTAAAACTGAAAGCGCGTTATGTTATCATTTACTCGATTTTTTCGTTTTCTCTGAACCAGATAATACAAACTTTCGAGTAACTCTCGACTCGTAGGATTCTTTTGCTCTCCGCTCTACTTGATATCGCCGTCGATCGAAAACATTTTAAGTCCATATTGTGTACCAATAAATGAAGTACTGTCCTTCAGCCTGGCGCTACTTAAAGGGACGTTTTTACTTTAAAAAAGTTGGCTAAAGTGGAGAGAAGCGATCCGAGAGAGAAGAGAGAGATAGAAAAGCAATGGAAAATACCTCGGGGAAAAGTTAGTTTCTTTTAATCTTTATATCGCTTTATCCGTAACTTTTTTCTTTCTCCTACGATTATATCTTTCCGATGGATTCTAGCTCTTCATTCGATCGTTAGTTTCACACAGCAAAAATGGGAAAACTTCTTAAAAATAAAGATTTACGGAAAAATTTGAAACCAACATAAACAAAGTTAGATCTTAGAAAAGTCAGTAAATTATAAAATATTAATCAATTTTTAAAAATAACCCAACCCTCAGATTTAAAAAATTGATATTAATGTTTTGGCCAGCTTCCTTAAAACTGATTTACTTTTGTTATAAATACAGTATCTAGTTTAAATACAAATTTTTTTTATGTATTTTATTTATTTACATTGAATATTTAAGAAGTTAACTTACAGATAGTGTTATTTAGTTGTTGCTCCAAAGAATATGTAACTCTTAACGTTTAGACCAAATAAAATATTTTTGCTTCATGAACTTATATATAATAATACAATAGCAATGTTTAAACTTTCTGCTATCGTCAAAAATCTATGAGGTTCCACTAGTCAATTTTTCGAACTAAAGTAATAAACTACAATTTTTACGCCTGAAGTCATGTCGAGTGGTCGTTTTTACGCGGATTATATTAGTCATAGCTTTTTTAAAACTTATATGTTGAATAAAAGAACAAATTGATTTAAATGGAATGTCAGAAACTTTAAAAAAGGTAAAAATGTGTTTTGAAAATCTTTGAAACTAAATTAAAAAATAACAACGATAAGTATTACTTGATATTTTAACAGTTTTTATAAAAATTCAGGTATGGAAATTGTTATAAATTTAATAACAGTAAGCTTTTTACAAGCTACTAGCTGTTTTAAAATGTATAAACTTTCCGGCATATGTACATTTTTAACGCTATATCTCAAATGAAATTACAAATAAAAAAGATAAATTAAATATAAAAGCGCATATCAACACCTAATTGGAAACCCTAACTTCTCATTGTATTCAGAAAAGAAAGAAAAAGATACCCCGAAAAAACAATGCAATTAATCGAAACAAATATTTGACAAATTATGCCAACATCACACCTGTCTCATCTAAAATGTAATATCCAGCTAGCAGCGACTATTAAAACGTCTCAATTCTTAAAACACACAGGCGCACGCAATAAAACTACCCTGACTCTTTGCCATGCGAGCAGGACGCAGCATCTCAAAGCTTGAACTTGGCCAAATCATACAAATTGTGCGAGTTCCTTCTGCGCGGGTCGCGGGATTCGCGCGTTGTTAACCGCGTGTATAAACAAAGCAAACTGCCTTCTAAACTAAACCACATACAGAGAGAGAAAGAGAGACAGAGAGAGAGACGTTGACTCCCTCTGTCTCTGTGTGCAACTGCCTTCGTCCACTATACACCTAGGAGCGAAACTCCAAGGAAGCTTGAGAACGGCGACTCATTTTGGTCTGCTTGGATCCAAGGTCTACATGTTATTCAGCGGTCAGAACGAGGCGCTGGTGCATATTGCTCGCTCGAGCTTCGTGCTCGGTCTCGTGCGTGTTCTCTCTCTCTCTCTCTCTCTCTCTCTCTCTCTCTCTCTCTCTCTCTCTCTCTCTCTCTCTCTCTCTCTCTCTCTCTTGCTTTTACTCTGTCTCTCGTCTAACGACGAGAGATATTTTTGTACCATTGGCCTCTCGCTGATTAAGGGTCGTTTAGTTTGTTTTTTAAAGGTTCCATTAATGCAAATGACATTTAGTTTGAATGTTCGTTTTAAGTTTATGGGACCATATAGTGTACATTTTTGTTATTATTAAAAAGAAGAGTTTTTTGTTTAAAGTAACAACAAAATTATAACAAATTAAGTGTTTATAAAATTATTATTAGAATATTGTAAAATTGATCGTTATAACTCATGGGAATAGTATGAGAAACTATTGTAGTCAAAGAAGAAGGCACAAGTAGTAAACGTCAGGCCCGGTCAGACGAATAAAATATAAGTCTGCGAATTTATTTGCTAAATATATAATTCATATCGTTGATCAATAGTATTTGCAAACAAGACTTTAATAAAGCGAATAAGGAGTTTTTTAAAATAAAATATATTTTCTGTTACATTTTAGGTCAAGTAAAAGTCAATATTTACACAAAATTTTTTATTTTAAATGTTGTATTTAGTCAACATTTGAATCAAATAAATATACAATTTCGTATTTTTTAAAATATTTTTAAAATCTGAATTCAATTTTGAAATTTAAATAATCTTTATTTTAAAATGTTTCGTTAAATAACATTAATTTATCTTTTAACTAAAATATGAATCGAATGAAACTCGTTAGGGCCACCTTCTTTATTATTTTTAATAAATATTATTTCATATATTATAATTAAACCCTTATAAAAAATTAACTCTTTTTTACAATTTTTGCGTTATTAGCTTTAGATCACAGATGCTTTTTGTTTTTATAAATCTCATATAACTTGTTATAGTAGAGAGCAAAAGTGCTAATTATTATTAACCGACTTCTTTTAAAAAAATTTGTTTCGTAGTAGATCACTTCTGGCACTATCCAGACTGATTAACTTTAAAGGATTTTTCACAACTTTTTTTTAAATCCTTGTTTTTTCATTCTCTTTGCTATAGATTAGGCTAAATTGCCCTTTATATGATTTTTATTGATTTATAATGGGCACACTTCAATTTCTCCATCATTAGAAACATAACCTCCCAGCATAAGAGCAGGATCACGTTTATAGTGATAAACTTTTGAAAGCCCATAATTGAAAAAAACTTTTATTATTGCGACGCACATCATTATTACATGAACTGTCATAAAATACAATCCATCCACCTTCCAACCGTATACATATTCGTTACTTGCAAAGTAGCAAGACCTATCGTAGCCGCGAGCGTTTCAAAGCTTACCCGCAGGGCTTGCGCGAGCTTTCGCGCGCAGAAAACCGCAATTTCGCGGCCAGGCGCACCAATCGAAACGATTGTCCTTTCGGCCGCTCCGGAACGTTCGCCTTTTGTACATTAAACAAGTACGGTGACCGCAGTCTGTGGCCTCGGTCCTGCATCTATTACGCGCCCGCGCGAGAACTCCGTAAAATCAATCTGTTCTGCAGCCGCTCGATCGCCGCCGCGAAACTTACATTTAGGCATGTACTTACGTACGCATACGCTTCTTCTGTTCGATGGCCATTCGCGGTTTTGGCCTGTCGTGTTACGTGGGAAGTGCACGCGCGAATTTGGCTCGTGGATTGGGACTGAAGAATGGTTCGTGGCTAGTGAATTCGTTGACCTGTTTGACTACTATTACAAAGTTGGTAGAAAGATAGTTTAGGTGGAGACAAAAATGTTAGTTTTATTTAAATTTATAGAGGACTGGAAGTTTCAGCCCTTATTGCAAAAATGTAAAGTCACACTACAAAATTTGAATGTTTAGTCTAAACAGTGATACAATCAATATTGTAGAAATGAATATATTTTGTATTTCATACTCTTTATTTTTTTTATACAAAAAATTTATGATAATCTGGAGGCTATCATAGCCACCTGGACTATAAAGTATCTTCTACACAGTCATTATTTTTGAATTTTCAGATATAACACCTGGCATCTTGATTGAGTAATTATCGGTGTAATAGATTATGCCGAGGTAGATTGCAGCATTGGAATCTGACACTGACCATTCATCCTCTTGTGGATTAAAGCTGAATGTCTCAACACATTGCATATTCCCATATATGATTGCTCTTAGACGGTACAGAGGATGCAAATTCACAACGTTCAGCCTCCATGTCAGATCTCATTTGAATAGACACTTCGACCTTGTTCATAAAAATCTAGCCAGCCATATTCATTAAATTCTTTCTAATAATAATTATTAATAATTTTTG
>JAPYZB010003115.1:0-10815 GCA_030522745.1 Eupelmus kiefferi | reverse complement strand
CTCTTATCTAGCCAATATTTTACAGTTTTTGCTTTTCGTACTCATAAAATTCTTTAGATTTTTGAAATTTCCATTATTTGTTAGGCTATTACAAGTTTTAAAAAACTCGGAGTTAAAAAGCGAAAATACGCTTTCTTTTTAAATGACGTGTGTACCTATAACATAAAGACTATCACATGCTAAATCCAAAGTAAAATAATAAAAGTAAAAAAAATAACTTGTTGATGATTTGCAGAACATCCAGCTGAGGCTGACGGTGGCGGAGGTGTCTGGCGACCTGAGCGCGGCAACGAAGGCCTATTCAGTCGGGCACGTGATAGTCGGAGCGTCGACGTCGGGTCGAGCTCACGCTCACTGGAGACAGATGCTCGCTGCGCTCCGTCGGCCCGTCGCCATGTGGCATCCCCTCAGGAAGTGAACGGCCTCACAGGCAGGCTCATCTCTATCACACATACACACGCATTAACATGCATACATACACACACTCATACACATACTCATATACATACCTAAAGTATACTCCAGCACGCGCGCGTCAAGCTCTCTAGGTAGCGACTGAACCTCTCTTTCACCTGATTTTTTGTTATCCTCTTTGTTGCTGCCGCCGCCGCTGCTGCTGTTGTTGTTGTTGTTGTTGTTGTTCTTGTTCTTGTTGATTTTCGCGGTCGTTTCAAATGATCGCTCATTGTTTAGGATCGAGATACATAGCTATTGCGCGGGTAGCGCACCTAACGAGCGAGAACCAAGTATCGACGACTAAGAGACTCTATTCAAGACTATCCTGTATTTTGTATTAAGTTAGTTTTATGCTCTTAGTTACTAAGTGAGATAGCTTTTAAGTAGACTAAATCAGCTTTGGTTTTACTTTGCTAGACGATTTCGTTCAAATCTTTTCATTATCTATCAAGTTTGATCCTTTGTCAGTATAAGTATGAAAGAATAGTTACAGCTCTTGAACATAATGCTAACTTATTACACTCAACCGGGTAAAATGCAAACGAATCGAATCTTTAGAAAAAAAAAAAATGATAGTCCCTCATTGCTTTATCCGTATAGATGAAAAAAACTGGCTAAGTTGAAACAATCGCAATTTTGATATACTCCGTTGCGAAGAATGACAATATCAGGCGCGTGGAGACAGATCCCATTAAATAGATATATCAACTCAATAGTATCGCTACTTTCATTTCGATTAAAATCATGACGCTGTAAGATTGGCTCTATTGAAACAGTCGATTATTGTATAACTACCCTTATTGCAAAGAAAGAGAGATAGACACATATATTCCGTGTACATAAGTTACATGTATGTATATATATAAAAAAGAAACAGTGCATTCGTGCATCCGATATGCATCGCTGAACATCAGGTTCACCGGTACTGTCCAAACTGCCTAAAAGCAAGTTCGGGAAGCCTTTAAAGCTTAATATAAAAGAAAATAATGAAAAAAAAGTAATTAAGAAAAAAAGCATACTTTTTTTTCAAAGGCGAATAAACTTGTTATCGAACAGATTAATATTTTCGACTGTATTTTAAGCACAGAGTTGAAAAATAGCAGGTTCTTGTTAAATGCAGGTTAATAAAGGTAATAGATTGTAGCTTTGAGGATAATGATAACAAGCGTTGAAGCGTTTATAATGAAAGATTGGTAACTAATTGTAGATTAACTGTTTCACCGCAGTTTACCTCTGGTTACCAATTTCTTGAAAACTTGCTCAGAAGCAGATGAATTGAAATACTTTGTTCTAGTACGATTTTTTTGTGGTTTGTTTGAATGTCCATAAAAAACTAATTCAAAATTAGGATGCGGTAAGAATCACCTCCTTAGATTTAAAGTGTAGACACTTTTAAGCGCACGCGACGTAAAAACTTGATAATTAATAGTTATAAATATAAATATATCAAAACTATTTTTTTATAAAAATATTATAGTAAGGTGTATATTTAATGACAAATTAATATAACATCACAGTTTTTATTACCTTCGTAGGAAAATACCGTAACCGTGTTTTTCGACGATGACAAAAAAATATTGATCGATTGTCATTAAACATTGCCTGACTCGTATTTCAGAATTTGGTAAAAGTTCGTGAATAAAGTAATTGAATAACTCAAAAATAAAAATAAAGAATCAATTAACTGTCACTGTAACAAAACTTACTATTATTTTTTTGAAAATATCCAACAATGTGCCAGATTTTCAGAATAATTTCATTAATTTAAAATATATTCATGCAACCGTGCTCTTAGAGGTACGTTTTTAACACGATAATTGTTAATCCATTTGTTGGATCACGAACAGAGTAATAAATATATATTAAAGTTTATGCCGACTTCGAATCTGACCAATATGAAATGCTTCGCAAAGTGCTGCGCTGGCCGCAACTCGTTTGAGATTTTTTCGAATCTCACTTGCGATCTCCTTTCTGCGAGACAGTGATAACCTTTAATAACTTTTTTTTGAGTTTTGTTAATGGTACAGATTTACAGCAAATTAAATTAATGATCATAATAATTATACATTATAAAATATCTATCTGATAATTATCTACAATAATTATCTATAATGATTAAAAAGTTTTGCCAGATTTTGAAGTACGAGTATATATTAATGTTTAACCAAGTCTGGCAAATTCTTAATCTTAGGATTAATTAAATAAAAAATTATTTTACTGAAGCTCTTAAAAGATTCAAAATTGTCAGAAATTAAACAATAACTGTAAAAGTCGTTAAAAGTGTCTGCAATTATCTTATTCCAAGTTTAAATTTTTATATTAATCCTATTTTCATTTATTGAATTGTTACGCTAAAATAAGTTTGACAAGTCGAATTTGTTTTTGCTTTCGATATCTTTATAAAGCTGCAAAAATAAAAAAATTCAGCATTATTGGGTTTTCAATATTCTAGCTTTTATAGTCTAACTAATAAAATGTCATATTTGTCCATTTATTTATTGGCCAGAACTCGTTATTTTTCTTTTAAGATATAATGGCTTGTTTACTGATAAAACAAGAAAAAATTAATGATCTAGATATAAAAGGGTAGTAAAAACTAGTTTTATTTGTCAAGCTTATTTCAGATATCAATAAGTCGCTCACCACTATATCGTCTACAAAAGTGATCAAGGAATGCTTATTACGAATCCTGTTCCTGTTCCCTTCTTATGGCCTTAAAAAAAACTTACTATATAACTTTTATACCTTTCGCACTAAACTATAAAAAAACTTGACTCAACTAATCAGATACATATAAAAATACACACGTTTTCATGCGCACACACATGATATATATAAATGGAGAGATTATCGATGGTAAAATATTGTTATTTCAAAAATTTTACTTTAATTCACGTTATTATTGATTTAGATCGTCATATATAAACTTTTAACGTTTATATAGAAATATCAAAACATTTAAAGAAAAGAAAAAATAAAGTGACAATTTACAAATTCTTTTAAACTATTATCATTTTAGTATATTTATCATTACAGTATATTCTAAAAAATTTAAGCTTAAATTTATTATATCTATGAGTACTATATCATGAGAATAAAATTGAAAATTTTTGAAATGACAATAATGGAGAGAATGGACATACATTTAACGTTGTCAACGTAAGGAAAAATTGCGAGAATAATGATGACGATTTTTTAATAAAAACATCGTATCTTATTCTCCTTTGCCTATTTAAAACGAACATTTTGCCCACTTACATTTAAGCGATAAAAGTACGTACATACATATTTATATGCGCTAATAAAAAGAATCACTAGGAAACAATAGGTACCTGCGAATTTTTATCCGGAACGCGCGGAGTTCTAAAGCTATTAATCTTAAAAAAAAATACTCTTTGATCCAACAAGTATTAGTTTTATTTCTTTTCCAAAATGTACAAAAAGAATGATCTAGTTTGTCTAAGATGCAGAAGGCGAATAATTATTAAATTGGTCAGGCTTTTCAAATAAATAAAATCATCATTCAGCTAAGTTTTACGCATCGAATCCAGTAATATTTCCAGAAAAAAACAAACTAAAGCTGCTTACTTTATTGATAAATTAAGTTTGCTTTAGAAACACCTAAGTTTAACGCGAATGCAATATGTATTGGGCGATATATTGAGAAACCATATAGAATAAAACTGCAAATTTAATTAATACAACGCGTAGCTGTGCTACTGTATTAGCGCGAGGAAAAGAAAAGAGAATACGACAATAATAGTGCCGACCGTTTCAGTTGTTTAGCATTTTCAAAAGCACGTACGTACGTTATTATTATAAACTTAGCACAAGCGATTTCAGATGAAAAAAATATAAAATACGCAACAAGTGTACTTTGCGCATACTCTGCAGCATTTTCAATTTAAAAATGTACTTTCTCCATCCGTTCACTTGTCTTTTCTTTTTGTACTTTATTGCGATCAAACACTTATTGGATTTGCGACCCGACGACTCGGGTTTGTTTTTATCGACGACGCATAACGCACTTTCGAATTTGTATATGAATTCTTAATACTAGTCTCACAAGAAAAAATACTAAAATTAAATATTATTTGATATTTTTGTTACGCCTGTCTGTGATACTATAAGGGCACAGTACATTATCCTGTGTATATTTAAGATTTTAATCCCGAAGCATATATACATAATTCTTATAAAAAAAAAGAAAATATACTTAAGTATAAAATATTATATTGTATAAGAAAAATTTTTCATAAGTAAGAAAACATTCATACCGTGCTCTTCCTACGTATTGCATTAAAAAATACAACATAAGCGTGTGTGTAAGCGTTCGTATATGATGACGTCTTTAAGCCGAAGATGAAAACAAAATTATAAAGCACGCATGCGTACGTAAATTTGTCATTGTTGACGAGCCTTTGCGTTAATCTATCTGAAAAAAAAATTCGTCTCGTTGAAGAAACTCGTTCAGCGGTGAAAGAAAAAAAAAATAATGTTAAGAATATTGATCATCGCGTTTCTAAAGTATTATGGAAATTTTTGTTCTCTATGCATGAGACCATTTTCAAAGCGCTATAAATCTTTGTGCACATTTGCGATACACACTCAACGTCTATGAAGTAATATTATATGAGACTCTCGCGAGAAAAATCGTTATAAGAATTTTCAAAGTTATACAGATTATATATATATTTGAGGAGATTTAGAATTATATGAATGCGAGGTATCATTAAAATTTGAGAAATAATATTAAATTGACGATTTCAAGGACAAAAATATAAAAAAGCGGATGAATAATCCACGCTGCGTGTTTGTGATGGGCAAATCGACACGTGATTCAGCTTTTGTCTGGAAAGTTCCAATAACAGGAAAACTGATCGCCTTTTTTCACACCTTATCATGTCGATTTTCCCTATGCATACTATATACACTTGTATGTGTGTACATGTACATTATAAAAAAAATATTATACATCGTCGTTGTTATTATTCATCGTTACACGATTCTATTTACAAAAAAACTCGTTTACTGATATATAAGAATATATATACACATGGGTGTATATAAGAATATATATATATATATATTTAATTTACAAAAAAAATTACTGGTTTTTCTATTTATTTTTGCCCAAACTAAATGAGTATGGGGGAAAATAAGAATGTATGAAATTTTGATAAATAATAAATTTAATTTTCGTCACTTTGTTTTATGGTGATTAGATCGTTCGACATGGTAAAATATTCTTAAAGTTAAACCTTGATAAAAGATAAGTTAACACAGCTTAATTATATTAAGAGCTACAATAATTAATCTAACTTCACCTACACTTATTGGACCCATGCATGATTTTAGAAAAATTCTCATTTTACAAACATTATATACGCAATTATTAAGGCACATTGGAGCATGGAAAGAGTTTACAGTCGAGGTTAAAATAATATATTATTATCATATTTTTAAAAGAACAGAGAATGTAAGATGGGAAGATGATAAAGGAATGTTGGTAAGTATAAGGAATGTCAAAGGAAAATTGGACGGACGTTCGACAATGTAAAAATCTCATGAGAAGGAGAGGAACGTGATAGCGTAGCTCTCGCTCTCGTCATTTTCTTCTAAAATATATGTACATGATGCACGCGATTTGGCAGGAAGACGACAGCTTATTTCCTTTCCCCCCTTTTTTTTCATTGGTGTCCCGGCGAAGATAGTCGGCGTCCAGGTTGATACGGATTTTGTAAAAGACGAGGTGAGCTCTCGATTACCCTTAAAAGTAGAGCATCGATGTAGTCCTCCAAGTCGTGTAGCCGCTTCTTTTTATCTGCCACGTCAAGTTGCAGATTTAGTATAAGCTCGATTAGGTCCTAGAAAATTAATTTTTGAATATTAGTTTAAGTAGGTAATACTTTACTTTGAAATTTTGTTGGTGTGATCAATAAAGTAGCGACTTTCAGAGATGGGCATACAGTATTTGAAAAAATGTATTTTAATGTTATGTTAAATGCATTTAACAACAATATTTTTAATACGCTATTTGAAATTCGCCCGATTCTTTAAAAATTAAAGGTAAAATAAATTATTAAATTAAAAAAATGTTCTCCTTAAAACAATAAAAAAATTAAATTTTAAAATGATTTTAAAGATCCAAGATTTGAATACTGAAATTCGAAAGTATTTAAAATACTTTTTTTAAATACAGTATTTAAAGTAAGTGTATATTTAGAATATATTTTTTAAATACTTTATTTTCTTTTTAAAGTATTTAATAGGGTCTTACATTATCAACATGTGCAAATGATACAGTTTTTTAACCATTAAAAAAAATGTATTGCGGCAAATTTTTAAGTCATTATTGTAAATCAAAAAATGGCATTTGATCGAAATTTTTGAATTTGAATAAAACTTTTAGTTGAATGAGATATAATTTAAAAATTTCGATCAAACGCCATTTTTCTATTTGTAACAATGACTTAAAAATTTGTATAGAGATAGAGTACATCATTAAGGAGGGCAACTAGGTCCTGGATTTGCTTATGTCACAATACATTTTTTATAATGGTCAAAAACTGTATAATTTTGACATGTCGATAAAGTAGTGCAATAAGACACCGTCAAAATTCTGTATTTTAAAAAGTATTTTAAATACTATATTTTACAATATGTATTTTGTATTAGTATTTAAAGAATTAAATACAGAATTTGGTCACCTTTTGTGACTTTTAATAATAATATTCTTCTTTAGACAAATTATTACTACAACAAAATGTGTTATTCAGTTATTTGCACTGACTAAGAGATTGCTCTTTAATATTTATTTTTAAATATTATCTTATTTGTATTTTTTTATTATTTTATAACTTGCGAGTCAATGAAAGGCAGTACGAAGTGTCACAAGAGAAAGCACGTATATATGGCTTAATCCGGAAAACGTGAGAAAATTGCCATTTCTGATACAAGAAATACTAGCTTGACCACTTTCACCAATGTATTTGTTTTAACTCAGAAATCTTGCCGATTAGTGAATTTTCAAATATCAAAAACTCTAAAGTAAATAAACATAAACAAACACATATTTTACAGTAACAGATAAAAAATATTAATTTGATTCATAGAAAAGTTTCTTGAGTCAGCATGTTTATTTGTTATTCAAAGAGAATATAGAAATAGATTGAGTAGTTAAAACATCCAATAACGGACGTATAACCCGAGTCTCAACTTTACGATAAACACCATAAAAAAACCGGCTGATCAATCTTAACCAACAGAATAATTAATACACTCATCCAGTAATGATTCTTCCCATCAAAACAACTCACCTCCTTAGACTTTCCTTCGAACTGTTCAATGAGCTCTCTTGGTAACCGACTCGGCTTAGAGCCTGTGTTGCCGGTTTCGATCCTCGAGGACGTCTCCTCGCCGCCGATAATGATCCTCTCTGACGAGGACTTTTGTAAGCTCTTGTCTTTCTTATCCTTCTTATCCTTCTTGTCGTTCTGTTTGTCCTTGTCTTTGGTTCGCCGCGCCGAACTTGGCGAATCGCTGCTGTTTGTGTTAACCAGCCGCGAAATCGGCGACGATCGGGGCGAATTGCTGCGATCGGTTGCGCTGGTGTCTGTATTGTCCTTAGGCTCTTCGATCACTATTTTCGGGCTCGATCGCTTGTTCTCCCATCTTATCGATAAAACGATGAATTATTCATTTATTCCACTTTAACCATACACTTAATACAAATATAATTAAAATAATAAATCAAAAACCCAACCTCTTAAGTGTACTCGCTTGGTGAAGCCCGTAGAGCTTCTGGCCCCACTCGTCTTCGGAGTTCTGCTTAGTAGTCTCCGGTTTCGAGCTGAGATTGTTCATGCTGCTGCCATTGTTGAGACCGAAACGCGGCGGCTTGGAGGGCGGAGTATTGTTCGAGCTGATCGGCGATGTCGTCGATGTCGACGAGTCCAGCTGATTCCTGTTTAGATTAGGCGAGTCGTCCTGCTTGATGTCCCTGGACAGGTTGTCGCTGTTTTTCCAGTTGTTGTTGGGCGCAGACGAGTTTAGAGACGATGTCGAGCTCTTGTGTGATAAATCGTCGAACTGTGGGGATTTAAAAGAACGGGTTACATGTGGCTTTCTCGCAATGAGTTGCTTATTTGATGTATGTTTTTTAATGTACGGTATTGTAATGCTTAGTGTTCGTGGTAAACGTGATGTGACAGTCAAGTAAGAAGATAAATTACGGATGCTTGCGGAATCTCTTTTACTGCGAATTGAAGGAAAATTTTATTTCTGCTTACTTCTTAGTGTAGGCACTTTAGCAATTCTCATTAAAACTAATACAACAATTTAGTGGAGCTTGTTTTTTGTAGAGAATAAATATCGAAAGCTTTATTTAAAAATTTTATTCTGTTAATAGAGAGAAGCAATCAAAAATTTTCTTAAGCTTTGATTATATTTTCTCGAATTTTTCAACTAAAGTTTTATTTATTAAAAAGCAATAAACCTTTGGTTAATCCAATTTCAATTAAACTCCAAAGAACAATGATGTGTTCCATATCCAGACAAATGACCGATTAATCATTAATTCTTAAAACCCAATAACTTTGTAAAATTACCGTGAACTCATCCTCCTCGTCGCTAACAACTCCAGGATCGGCTTCCCCTTGTTCCTGACCAGCAGTCCTCGGTCTCTCCCTGACCCTAAACTCCTCCTCATCGTAAATATCGTCAAGCTTACTCTTGCTCTTAACCTTCCCTTTAACCTTACTACCTATCGACTTAGCGAGCTTCTTCAGACCCTTGCGCTTCTCGAGACTGCCGATACTAAGCAAACTGCCGCCAAACGATTGAGCTGCCGAGGAAAGCTGACCAAGCGAGCTTTTGTGTCGCTCCTTTTTCGTGAGGTCCGTCAAGCTACCTGCTCTTACGATGAAGCCGATCCGAACTTCCAGTTTGCCGCGTTCCTTCGTGTTTTCCTTGCCTGGCTTGCCGTTCAGCTCGTACCTGGTGGAATTGAATTTTGTTATTTTAGATGATTTTTAATGAGATTATGGAAGAGGAATTAATGGGTTGTTTTAAGAATTAAAAGGAAGAAGAAACAAAGGAATACTCGTTAATCTTGCTGATTTTGCTTTAGCTGCTGTTTATTATTTTTTACGTAATAGTCGCAATTTCAGTTCTGCGTTATGCGAATGTGATGCTTGAAAAAACTTTAAAAGACCGTCTTAAAAAAAAATAAGTAGAAAATTTTAAGCACAGACTAGATATATAAAGTACTCTGTAAAATCGAAATAGTGCAAAATGCTCCACTACATAAAAAATAGTTGAATTCCCACTAACAAATAGTAAAAAATTCACGATTATTTAGTGAACTGAAGTGAAATTCACTGAATAATCGTGAATTTTTTACTATTTTTTAGGTAGTGGAGCATTTTGTACTATTTCAACTTTACAGAGTAATACATCCAAATTTATGAATCAGTGTAAGAAAAGTAAACCAAAATTTCTACATCTTCCAAGTACCCTAGATTCCTTACCATCTATTCTTCGGCATTTCGTAAATGTCAAAACTGGCCAGCGGTATGCGCACGGTGCCCAGGAACTCGTCCACCCCGAGAAAGTTCCGATGCAAAGCCGTGAGAACGATCTCAGCTGTATTACCCTGCTGAGGGATTTGCAGCTCGCACTCCTCGTGCCACTCGACATTTTCGCTCGCTTTTTCCTTCACCGACGTCTGGTACTTCTCCTTGCCAAGGGCGATCGTGACGAAGCAGTCGTTCGTCTCTGGATTAAATAAAGAATTTTTCTCACTGTTAATTAATTGAATTTTATTGTCTGCTGATGCGCCGGCTCTGGCTTTTAGCGAGCGCTGCTTTTTATCGGCTGGATTAATTGTGCGCCGGATATGCGCTTTTCAAACGCCGATCTAACAATGTAGATTGCGAGCTCTCGCGTGATCTAATTAAGCCTGATTAATCTCGACTTTCGAGTGACGAATATGTAAACTTTCTTTGCAGTTGAAGTTGGTTTGATCTTGTGTTAAGATATTTAAATTACTTAAACGTTTATTTGATAATTTAATTTACATTACATTTTTTTAAATAATATTTTTCTTAGTAAAAAGTAAGTTCAGAATTGTATGAAAATGCATAATATTTTCATGATGGTTATAATTTGTTTTTTTTAAATATTCTATTTCACAAAAATGTTATCAACATCATTTTTTATAGCATAAATGCATTTTTTACGATAATAATGTATAATATTAAAAATAATAGTACATTATGCAACAAGGGAGTAAAGTCGCAGATTATTCCCGCGGGTAGGTTTGCTGCCCGAGCGGAGCGAGGGCAGTAATCACCCGAG
>JAPYZB010003114.1:0-10816 GCA_030522745.1 Eupelmus kiefferi | reverse complement strand
ATAATGTATAAACATGTGTAATTTTTTTTAATACTGTCTACGGCATGGCATCTACTTCAAGATTTCAAAGAGTTTTTACGTTTATATAATCTGCCTAGAAATATTTCAGAGCGATGTACGAAAAAAAAATGATTTTTAGCCCAATTTTTTTAAGATAAATATATATTTCTAATAAAAACAGGAAAATATTTTTAAGAATCGGCCTCGAGGGATCGATAGATGTCCAATCAATGGTTAATTCACCGTTTTAATTTTTAAAATGCGATCACAATATTCTTCTAAAAGGTAATTTGTTCGCAAGGGTAAGCTATGAGACCATAGGCCGAGCAAACTAAGTTTTTTCGGGACATAATTAGCACCCGGAAACCGACCATACAGTCATGTCCGAGACAGTGCCCGGATTATTTGGTATATGTTTTCCACTCTTTATTTTTAATAGTGAAAAAGTTATTAACAAAAAACTAAAAAAAAAACGCATTTCTTTTAATTTTTTTGCTTATAACACGATAACTATTGAGGGAATGTTTATAGTTCCAGTGGACAAATTTTAGAGTATTACAATGCGGACAAAACAAGCTATTAACCGACCTGATCGAAAAATTAGAAATCGAGAAAATTTGGAAAAACGGGGAAATTTTTCATTTTTTTCAAACATTTATATCTCCGTCATTTTTATACACTTAATGTGTGCAAAAGATAGATGCTATCAGGTAAATAGTTTTTGCACAATTGCAATTGACATTCTATTTTGAGGTTTTCCGTTTGTTTCCCCTTGCTCGGAAGGTAGTCCGATTTTAATTTTTTAAACTGTTTTTAAAAGTAATCGGCAAGTACTAATAAACGTATATCTCAGATTTTCGTAGAAATGTTAGCAAATAGGTGAAAAATGTTTTCAAACGTGGCCCGAAACCGGCCCGCGCGCGAAAGTGGAAGCAGCCTGCGAGTACGAGCTAAGGGGAAGCGTGCGCGCAACACGCCACTATTACTATATATACTACGCTCCTCGGAGGCCGCTTTCCCTACTAAAAAAATGAAAAATTTCCCCGTTTTTCCAAATTTTCTCGATTTCTAATTTTCCAATCAGGTCGGTTAATAGCTTGTTTTGTCCGCATTTTAATACTCTACAACTTGTCCTTTGGAACTATAAACATTCCCTTAATAGTTATTGTGTTATAAGCAAAAAAATTTAAAAAAATGCGTTTTTTTCAGTTTTTTGTTAATAACTTTTTTACTACTAAAAATAAAGAGTGGAAAACATATACCAAATAATCCAGGCACTGTCCCGAACATGACTTTATGGTCGGTTTCCGGGTGCTAATAATGTCCCGAAATCACCCTTTTTTTCGTAGGTTGCTTGGCCTACCACTGTGCGGCAGCGCGAAGACGACGGTAGAGCCGCGGGCGCATGCTCTCTCGCTGCCTAGCAACTATACCGCCACAACTTAGCGCTCACATGTAATGTACTGCGTGCTCTCACTTTCGCGGCCTGTCGAAGTGGCAGACGACCGCGAAGCACTCTCTCTCTCTCTCTCTCTCTCTCTCTCTCTCTCTCTCTCTCTCTCTCTCTTAGTTCTGATACTTCCGCGGATAAACTCGACCAATACCCCCACTATACTGACTAGGGTAGACGTTAATTTTTTTTTTTGACTCCCGTCGGGCAAAAATGGCTTCTACCTACCTCAAAAACTTTGCGCGTATTGTTCCTAAATCGATAGCGTCGAATTATCACGTGCCTCAAAGCACCTGAAGTTTCTTATGGGTTTTACAATGTTAAAAAATGGTCAAATCATTTATTATTTTAAAAATCAGTCAAAAATCTGAAATTTTAATTTTGAAATAGATTTTCTCTTGAATTTTGAGCCGCTGAATCGAATGGCACTATTAGTTTTTGTCAGAATGGTAAAAAAAAAGTAAAAAAGCAAAAATCGTCAAAAAAATCAAAAAAACGAAAAAACGCGCAAAAAATTGCCTTTTAACGTTTATAATCAATGAAAAGTTAGACAATTTTTTTTCAATAATATACATTTTTATGTATTTTGAGCTGCTGAATCGAATGGTACTATTTGTTTTTGTCGGAACGGTGAAATAAAAAAAGTGATAAGCCAAAATCGTCGAAAAAATCGAGAAATCGTCAAAAATTGACTCTTAACGTTTATAAACAGTGACAAGTTAGACAATTTCTTTTTAATAATATGTAGTTTCATTTATTTTGAGCTTTTTAAACGAATAGTGCATAATCACAAAAATAAGCTGTATAAGCTAAAATATTAAAAAAAAACTCGAAAATCATGGTAAAATGACAAAAAATGAGTTTGCCATGATGTTACTGATACGAAGTCAATTTTTCATACATAAAAAGAATAAGTTCCTAAATATTCTTGTGTATAGGCTATTCAAAAACTAAAATGGCTGTGATTAGGAACTGTTCACGTAAGGCCTTTTCCGTTGCGTACTGTGCTGTGCCTTAGGTGTAGGTAAAAATACGGAGAAACTTGTCTTATCGAACGCTTAGTCTATGACTACAATTATAGTTTCGTTTTTGCAAAACCATCTTGGTATACTTACGTATAAATCGGAGCAACATCGTAATAGTAAAATGTAGAGACCTTTGTATTTTTATAATAAGAGTCTACGTTTAAGCTTAGTTTTATGCTCCGATTGCTGCTCAAGCATCAAATCAAGATTCGAGGTTTTAAAAATGTTTGTATGAATACAGAAGAATTTACGAAAGTATATCTGACTGTGCTGTTAGAAAATTCATAAATCACTTGTGGTATTTGACTCCTCAACTAGCAGCACTAGCATTTTTTGACTTTACTATTTCAAATGAAGAAAAGTTATAAATGTGCAAAGCTCTTCAGAAACATTCTAGTACTTTTGTTTATGAAAATCGAATTTTGGTCAATGAAAAAAATTTGAACGAAATAGTGAATCCAAGTATTAGTCAATTTATTTGCAATGACTCTTATGAATTTTTTAATCGTTTAAAAATTGACACAACTTTTTTTAGAAAAAAAATCCATCAAAATGAGCCAAAGAAGAAATTACAATGATGGCTTAAAAGTTGTTAAAAATCTGAGAGTCATGAATGATACAGCCAAAAGAGAAGTAAAGTTGATGACTGAATTTATCAATCTTTTAATTAAAGATGATAATCTAAAAAATTCTGATAAAAACTAATAGTGCTATTCTACCCGACGGCTTAAAATACAACGAAAAATCTATTTCAGAAATTAAAATTTTAAAGTTTTGACTGATTTAACGCGTCCGAAACGTCGACAATAAAAATAAACTTTGTTTCGCGGAGATCAACAGAGTCATTATTTCTTTCCTAAGACTATGAATTTTTTCTATTAAAACGTTTTGTTATAAATTATTGAATTAAAATCTATAAGAATGTGTTTGATGCGCTGAGATTTGTGGCTCATTTTAAAAAATACAATTTTACTGATAATTTATCGACTATGTCTTTCAAAACTGGCAATCTAAATATCCAAAATAAACTTTCATTATTTTATCCAAGTAGTTTTATAATTAAAAAAAAGAGATATTATTGATAAGAAACTAAAATGCAAAAGTGATTGAAAGGAAATCAAATTTTTATTAATGTACTTCAGTATAAGTTTACACATCATTTAGTTACGTAAATAATAGTAAAGAAAATTTTATGTTATATGAAAAAATACTCCTTAAAAATAATAGTCATAATAATCATTGGAAATTCAATAGTTATTTCTAATCATCCAAAGTTATTATTTCCACATCATCGTTATCAAAATTATTTATCTTCTTCATTCGAGACACATTAGCAGAATTTTCTACAATCTTTGGCCTAGGCAATTCATAAACAGAAATACTATTTGCCTTAGGAAATTTCATTGTCTCAGACGAATTTCGTACTATTGCAGTTTTAGAAATACTTATTATGTCACTTTCGTGCTTTGCTTGTTTTATTTGAGGTATAATTTCCAAGTGTGAGTTCTGCTGTAATTGTGAAAGAACTGAGAGTGTATTAGCGTTATTATGATGACCTGTTGAACATGATGGAATTGTTTGATTCTTTAAATTTGATTCTTTAAATTTAATGATTTTATGCAAGTCTGAAGATTGTTTTGCAGATTTGGGGAAACTTGACGTCACTGTAGTTATAGTAGCATTAGAAGTCGGAGTTACAAAAGAAGCAGTTACACAGTTTAATAGATGCGCAAAACTACTTGACATATTAGCTTTAGTTTGCCTTGGTTTCTTAACACGATTCATTGTCGTATTTGATTGATAATTTTGCTGACCTTGCTTTTTATATAATAATTTGTGTTGTAAAGAAATACTTGATCGCGATGCACTCTGCATTGAAGTAATGGTTTCAACCTTAGCAGGACTTTGGAGAAAAGCTTCTTGGTTAATACCGCTAGTCTGTAATGAAGGTAGTGAATTTGATTTCAAAGTTTCTTTATTTGCCACTGGTTGCGTATTTTGTTGTTGACTGTAAGATAATCTCAATAAAGAGAGCTGTGGAGATAAAGTTGATTTCATTTGTTTTGATTTAGGAAGTTGAATATTTGTAGCCGTATGATCTTTTTGCTTCTTTTTTGTTATTACTGATTTATCAACTGATTTTGGGCAGATATTAGTTGTGATAGGCGTAATGGATACATCAGGCCTATCATTAGAAATATTTACGGCATTATTTGCTAGAGTTCTATTATTTAGTATATGATTACTCGCGAGGTTATGAATAGTTTTCTCGTTATAGTTTACAAACTCTGAAACGGGATTAAAGCTATTTTGATACTGTTGAAACACATCTTGGTACACACCAATTTGATTAAAATAACCCATAGCTGAATCAATCATATTCGTTTTGAAATCAGAATTAAACATACTTGATAACATACTTGTCTCAAGAAAAGGATGGAAACTATAAGAAGTTCCAGCTAAGTTATTTGATGTACTAATATCTGCACTATCAACAGTAGTATGCTTGGTACTGTTTGAGTTTTTAATGGATTCAGTATTACTCCTAAAGCCTTGAGAAAATTTATTTACTCCTGGTGGGCGCCCACGTTGTCTTCCACTAACTGAAATTTTTGACAATTTCCGATTTTGGGCAGTTCGACATATATCTAAACTATCGCGTATCTGAGTACTATCTACCTGTTTGAAATAAAGAAATTATTACTATATAACGCTTTAAAAAATATTAATAAAATCAATAAATAAACAAGTTTCTTACAGATGAAACTGTATTAGTAATTAATGCGTGAACAGCAACGTTTAATTCATTACTTGTAGTACCAGTTTTAATTGCTCGACGTTTTTGACGACAATATTCTTGTGCTTGTTCGAAGAGGTTTTCTGATATGTTCTAAAAATAGAAAAATTTTAATAAAAACTGCTGTGGAAATAATTGTAAAATAAATGATAGATGCGAATATTTACGTGATGAGCAATATATAAAGCATAGGCATCTTCAAGAAGCTTTCGTATTTTTGGAAGCTCTACCAACTCGTATTCTTGAACATTTTTAATATTTTGATACGTGTAATAAATATCTAATAACAGGTTATCATGATCATCAAACTTTCGGGAACATATTGTAGTTAATAGATTTGGAATATTTGTGTCTTTAATTCTACTGCGTAAGCATTGTAAACACAACGTTAAAGCTTGATATGATAACTGTTCTCTTTCAGCATCTCTTAAATATTTTCTGTAATATAAATTGAATTTACGTATGTTAAAGTTAACATGCGATCAATCACTGATTTTAGTAATTAATTTTTTTAGTAAGCAACTTTCAAATTAAAAGACTTTAATCCAATAAAATGATTATTACCAAAAAAGAAAAAATTAAATAAGAATGTATCAACATACTTATCAATATCCGGTGTTTTTCTCAATTGGACACATAAATCTGTTAGCATCCGACTATCACCAGTTTCTTTTAAAACCTGCATCAAAAGAGAAACACATCTTGACATATGTGAAGCAAAACTTCCTGGTCTATCAATTTCATTAATTGGAATTCGCCATATTCCCTGAAATAAAGAAACAAATTTACTATGTTAATTCAGTTATTAATTTTTATTGATTACATTGTTTAAGTAAAAATTATAATAGCAAATTCATATGGATGAGTAAAAATATATTAAATTAATTGTTATACAGATATATTATTAAATTATCATCAAAATAATGACTTAGAAAACCGTTGCAAAGGACATTGCCTGTATAACCAATTAATTATTCAAACTAAGCAGTCTTTATTATAGTTAGTATTTAAATAAGTGACCTATTAACAAAATTGGCAGACTAGTTTTAAAACTATTGACAAAGAGGGGGTGAGTTTCATTTAGTAGACCGGTCATCCATCATTCGTCAGAAAATTAGATTTTTGAATATTCGAATTTAAAGTTTATTACTTAGAATGAAAGAATTTATAAGTTCATAGATTCCATAATATAGAAACATACTGTTTAAATACAATCATTGAAATTATTAGAATGTTAAATACTAATTTACTAATTTTAATTGCATTTTTGAGCCAACTTAACTACTGATATTTTTATTTCAGTCGCATCTTTATATGTCAAACAACTAAAATTATATTCAATTCACATCTAATATTTATAAGTGCACATAATAATGTTTGGTAGTCTAATTATCTGACGAATCATGCGTGCCCGGTCTACTACTAAATAAAACTCACCCACAGAGAGGGGGTGGGTATCAGTTAGTAGACTGGACACGCATGATTCGCCAGATAATTAGACTGCCAAACATTATAATGCCCACTTATAAATATTAGATGCGAATTGAATAGAATTTTAGTTGTTCGACATATAAAAATACGACTGATATAAAAATATCAGTGGTTGAATTTGTTAAAAAATGCGATTAAAATTAAAAAATTACCACTAAAATTCTAATAATTTCAATGATTGTATTTGAACAGTATGTTTTTATATTGTCGAACCTACGAACGTATGAATTTTTTTCATTCTAAGTAATAAACTTTAAATTCGAATATTTAAAAATCTAATTTTCTGACGAATCATGCGTGCCCGGTCTACTAACTGAAACCCACCCCAGAGAGGCCATCAAAAGTTCGACTATGATTCTGCGAAAAAAAGTTCTCATGTCAGCGGTATAGTCCCCCTCCCCCCCTCGCCCTAGCTTAGATTGAGTAACGGGTACCCTCTATTAAAATAGGCAAGAAGAACCGTATCAATAAATTCAAATTTTTGTCCAAAACTAGTTCATACATGTAGAAAAACAACATTTTAAGGAAAGAGTTGCTCTCTTCTTTTCCTAATTACTTCTAATTTCAGAAAACATGGAAAAATAATTTTGTTAAGCACTATATTAACATAAGCAGACGTAAATTAAAAAAACTTTGTTAAAAATTAATCATTAAAAAATTTAATTGCTGAAGCTTTGAGTTTTTGAAGATTTGAAACTTTGAATGTTTGAAGCTTCAAATGTTTGAAGTTTAAAAACTGGGAGTTTCAAAAGTTGCTTCAAATCTTCAAAAATTTCGAAGTTTCGAAGATTGGAAAATTTAGTAGCTCTACTTGCTGGGCGGTATACGCGGCAGTATATGCTGCGCACGCTTACACACATTACTGACACAACGCAACGCCGTTACACACAAGCAGGCATGCGCCGTCCAGTGCCTCGTACCGCGATCACTCGCACTCACGGACATACACGTATACCACTACCCAGCGTACTCCAGCGCGAGAACGTTTCAATCGTCTATAGTAAGCCTATTAAAGGCTAACGCTCAGCGAAGAGTGGGCAGTTCTCGCACAGACTGGTACACTGCACAGTTCTCTCCAATTGCCGTACACTAGCGGGGCGTTATCACAGAGCGCACTCTGCTAAACCGTACCTATCGCTCGCCTACTCCGGACCGTCGAGTACAAACCTGACGTCTTGAATGAACGCACTCATGTAAGCATGATGGTACGAAATCTCGCCGATCTAAACAAACCTAAATACCACACCGCAAAGCTTGTACGTCCCGATTCTCATGTATGCGACGTTTATCTTTTGTTTTAGGGTACCAAGTACACCGCCGCGCTGGAGCGCCAATAAGGCGAAGTTAAATTAACTTTAATTTTTATACTTTTTTTGTTATTTCTAATTTTGACTCACAATTTAAATAAAATTGTTAAGTTTTGTAATGTACAAATGCCAATCTGCTTAGTTATTCATTCAGTTGCTTATCCGTTCCCCGACATGCTTCGTGTCTCCTACCCGTCCCAAAAACACAAGCGTTGTATGGCGCCCAAACAAATCCTTTATAACTCAGCAGGTTAAGCGTCTACGACTCCTGTATATAATTAGACTTAAGACTAGTTCATCAGTAAACCGCGAAAATGAGTGTCTTCCGGGAATATAAGCTAAAAAAAGGCCGAGGTCATCACCCAGCTAACTAAATACAATCTTCCGGTATCCGGTCGACTAGACGAACTCCACCAGCGCTTCATATTCTACATCAGGGCAAACCCGGACCTCTTTGCTGACAAACCGTAGGATGAGGAGGGCTACAATGAAGAACTCGGTAAAACGAGGGACCTAGAAGAAACGATCTAGGAACTAGTTTAAAATCAGCAAGTACTGTCAGGCACAACAACACCAACCTGCCAAGAGAAACCCAAGATCGTCTGCGTACCGGTCTAAAATACGGAGCTAAAGGGTACAGCTCGAATCATCGATCGAATGCGCAAGTGGAACTGCCACATTAATGGAAAAGACCTTTACTCTTCCCTAGAAAAAGTAAAGGAACTACAACGTGCATAAGATTTTTTGGATGCACAACTACTTCAAGGATTTCCCGAATTATTGCGAGGAGATGCCCAGCTGTGGTATCAAAACTGCAGCGAAAAAATCGCATCCTAAAAAGATCTTGCATCGAACTTGCGCTTATACTGCCGATCTCCTGAAGAACTCCGGCACTTGGATAACGTGATCCACGAAAGGAAGCAGAGCATACATTGATGACGCTCATGAAGAGGAGAGGAGGTATCTACTATAACATGGAGGTGGAACTACGCCTTCACATACAAAAAGACACATTCACCACGGTAAATGAGCTAATCCAGAAGGTCGAAAGAATCGAAGGAACATGGCGGCAGATGAATAAGGAGAAGAAAATTGCCGCTTATACCTGGGCCCTGGGAGTCTATTCTAATGGGATATGATGGAATATATTTTGATATCCGTATATCGGTGATATACCACCATATCAAACAATATATCGGGATATGTATGTTGATATCTGTATATCGGTGATATACCACCATATCAAACGATATATCGCGATATGTATGTTGATATCCGTATATCGGTGATATACCACTATATATCATGGATATATAGTTGTTATACCGCGATAAAACGATACATTGCCGTTAAGGAAGTGTTATATGCATGCGCAATGGAAATTTCAGCATATCTAGTACGATTTTAAATTCGCACTTATATTTGATAATATTGCTTGCATATCGTATCGTACACATTAAGTTACATGTAATTTTGAATTTAATTTGATGAACAAATGCAATATGCGAAGAAACTTTAGCAATATTATTAATAAATTTATAAATTCATTCTTGAGAATTAATTGTTAAACAATTTCAATCAATTCATTATTTATTAATAATTTATTATTTTAATATATTAATAAATAAAAGCTAATTAATATAGATTTATTGACTACTATTTGTTTATATTGACTGTAATACAAAAATTCAATTTATTATAAAAAATATTATTTCAGAAGAATAAATTTTAATGATTTAAAAAAAATGTAATATAAAAAAATGATTAAAAAACTTAATAATTGTAATTTGAGAAAGTTAAATGCCAATGAGAAGTTTTTAATTAATAATAATTTATTATTCTCGTTTTTGTATTTTAATTTACAGTTTATAATGATTTTTTGGATCTTTTTATTTTATCTAACATGTATAAATATATTTGTTGATTATCATTATATTGTATGATTGTTTTGCAATAAGACTATTCATTTTTTTAAGATTTTTATTTTCTGAAAAATAATTATAAATATTTTATTATTTGATGAACATTAAATAAAATAGTACATTATGCAACAAGGGACAAAAGTAGCAGATTTTTCCCTTGGGTGAGTTTACTGCCCGAACAAGATTATTTTTCACGAGGCTGCGTTTACTGCCCGAGCGAAGCGAGGAAAAATCTGCTACTTTTGCCCCTTGTTGCATAATGTACTATTATTCCACTCTCGACCGAAATGCCACTTTTGGATCTTGAAATGCGGGATTGAAACAATTTTGCTTGAGAAAAAAAGAACATAATAAGATCTATTGTATATGATTTGACTTTGTTTTCTCGATATTTTGCGATATTTTCGCTAGAATTATAAATTATCCCCCACTATCTCCGAAACTAGCCGTTATTTTGAGGTGATTTATGTTATTTTTCCACTTTTTTACGTTATTTTGTAGCATTTTCACGATATTTTCCTTGTTTTGACGTTGTTTTCTTGATATTTTGCGATATTTTTGCTTGGACTATAAATTATACCTCTTTGTTTAAAAAATTAGCTGTTATTTTAAGGGATTTTACGATATTTTTCTACTTTTTTACGTTGTTTTTTTACATTTTTGCGTTATTTTTTCAATTTGACCACGTTTTCTTGATATTTTGCGTTATTTTGCTTAAATTATAAATTATCCCTCTATATCTCCGAAACTAGCCTTTATTTCAAGGGATTTTACGATATTTTCCCACTTTTTTACGTTATTTTTCGACATTTTAACGACATTAT